>JBCIKM010531785.1:0-18311 GCA_039654465.1 Melibe viridis | reverse complement strand
TTCATAAAAAAAATATTATTTTTATTTGCAGTCTGTAGAGAGGGGTGACTAGGAAATCTTTTCATCTTGTTGATAAATATAAGATGGCAGTAAATGTTAACAACAGCAGTAATTTTTTTGCCTGTTAAATTTTTAAAAAATGAAATCAGTATTGTTATGCAAGTTAACGTTATTGATATATAAATAGCCAAAAGATATATGTTGAAGATGTTCACTTGATAGGTATATAAATAGCCAAAAGCTATCTGTTGAAGATACCCACTCTTTTCAAATTGAAAAAAAGTAAAAAAAGTTGCTCAAATTATTGCAATTTTCACATTGCATTTTGAACACGTTTTGTAAGTATTGCAGATCTTTATACTATCTAAAATAATGTGGAGAAAACTAAACTTCATGTGCCTCAAAATAGGAAATGTACTCCAATTTCCAAGAAGATTTGTTTATGATATTGCACATCACTTTAGGGACACAATTTGGTGGGCTGCTTTAAAGATAAAGATAAAAAGATAGATAAAACTCTCTTAGTTTGTCCCATGGGGAAAATAATATGTCTGTTGGGTTTGATCCAAGGGAAGAATGGGACAGCCCAGGTGTGAACCGCAGTGCAGGGCTGTAGTGTATGTCGATAGAATTGAACCCACACCTGTTTAACATAGGAATTTGATTCCTTACACACTATGCCACAGAGCCACCCAATGTTTTTTTTTTTGTACAGTGCTTCATTTTTTCAGTAAAACAACAAACTTGATGACACATGAACAAACAAACCACACACCAAAATGCATGGAAGTGTAGCATTAGCATAACTCAAGAAAGATGCTGAGATGAGATTGCCCACACAATCTAAGGTTTTTGTCCATATTTTCTTCTGTGTGCTCATGTCCCCCTGTGTATGGTTCTTTGAGGGATATATGGTGAAGGAATAGCCAAGTAGTGTGTCTGTTGCAGTCTTTATTTTTGGGAAATACGGTTATAAAAATTAATTAATAGGAGTTAACGTTGCTGCCTCTGTAAGTAACATCTGTTTTTTATACTGTGGCGAAGAATGATGGAGAGAGAGATGGCATAGATGGGCTTACCCCGGATGAGGAAAGATGGTGAAAGACAGACAGATGTGGAGAGACTTTTGTTGCCCTCAACACCAGTAGGTGTGCAGGAACCAAACATAACAATAACAATTAATTAGACCCCACATGGACTTTTGATAAACACGGCCAGATTTGGACATTTCAATGTAATGCCACAAGCCAAGTAGTTGCTGATGCTTCTTTTTGACACCTATAAATCTTATTTACAATCAAACTGTGAGTCGTCCTTGACGTCTCCACTCTAGCAACTTTCAGTCTGTCAGTATATAAAATCTTTCAGTGTTACAAAGATGTCTCTGTGCCCTGTCAGCACCATGATGGCTTCTCTGCTTGTGGCATAAAATTGCTTGGCTGTCACAGTAATGTTGTTTTCATGAGTTTGATTGGAATGGTCTGCGAACTAAACACAAAGGATGGGCTAAAAAAAATAATAATTCCCAACCAACTTTTTCAAATAAATCTGTGAAATGATGAATAAGAAATTTAAAAAAAAATTGGATGAAAAGTAGTTCATAAGAAAAAAATTTGATTGGCAGCAGTAGGGCACTTAAAAGGGAAATTGTGAAGGTGACATGTAAAAAGTGGAGTGAAAATTGCTTCAGTGTAAAAGATAAGAAACAGAAGTACAAGTGGCCACCAACTGCCTGCTACAATGAAAAAAAATATATATAATCTCTCCTTACAAAAATAACCAATGATCATCACTCATGACAGCATAGAAGACCCAGTATCTTTTAACCCCCTTTGTCTACAAAAGTACATTTAACTTGTGACCCGCATTCATAAACCAAATTGAATGAGCACTGAGTTGCAAACAAGACAATAAAAACAGGACATCACAGAAAAGGGGAGTAAGTAAGACGATAGATTCAGTGTAAAAGATAAGAAACAGAAGTAGAAGTGCCTACCAGGGACACCCACCAACCGCCCACATGCATGCACAAAATGAGTCAATTTTCAGAATTGCAGAAGGTAAACAATGTCCAAAAAGGACAAGATGAAGCAATAGATTAAAGATGAATTAATGAAATAAAAATTCTCTCCAAAAAATGGCCGCTGGGCTTGGACTCAAACCACCGAACCCTGTCTTGATTGCTGATCCTGCATGCTACCCCTGCCACAAACTTCTTTCTTTCTTTCTTTCCCTTTTCTTAAGGCTTCGCCTTGTCCTAAATATTGACTTATTTATTTGGAATTTCTTTAATTACCAGTGGCTGGTACCAACCAATTTTTACTTTGTGCATAAAAGTACTCCAGTACAAAGTGTGAGCCTAGAGTTTTGTACTAAAGGCATGAAATAGGGGATGACCACTGACACCCAAACAAGACAACAAAAACAGGACACAAAAGAAAAGGGGAACAAACAGCATCAACCCACCAACTGCTGCTGAGCTGAACATTTTTGGAACTAATTGATCAAAACTTTTAAGAAACTCATTTCATGCAAGTATCTGAAAACAAAAAGAAGCAACCAAAAAACTTTTGTTAGATATTTCATTTGTAGTTGTTCATGACCCAGGATACCATAAGAAAAAAAAAAATTGAAGTTGAGCAATTTTGTTTGTTTGCTGCTGGTTTTAGGTCAACATGACACAAGAAGGTCATAGAGGCGCCCAAGAGAAAAGTAAGATAATTAGATTAGTTAAAACAGCGGATGTCTTGACCCTGCCAACATTGAAAGTTTGTTCAGGTTACTGAAAAATGAAAAAGTAGTTGGAGGGCCAAGATATCAATTACACACAAAAAGGTAGAGTTAGACCAGAAACTGGAGAGCAGAGCTCGCTAAACCACTTGTGACACCCAAAACTGCTGGTACACACTCAAGGGCTTAAACCGCAATCTGGGACATGTAGACATTTGCTTGTTTATTGAGGGTTTTACGACCCCATGACATGCAAGGATCATAGAGGGGGCCATGAGGAGAGAGTAAGATGATTACATTAAACAACAAATAGAAGAGAGATGATTAACAATAAAAAAACAAACAGCTCAAAACACATATCAAAACCAGAGAGAGGTGATTTGCATTCCATGGTCTTTCTTTCAATCAATGATACACAAATAAATAAAAATGTATTCTTAAAATTTATTTATTTGACTAAATTTCAGCAAAAGTATTTTCAAATGCCACAAACATCTCAAATCATTCCTTTCTCATTGAATCATAACAGACCTAAAACCTCTTTCTTTCAAAGAATCAAAGGCAAACACACTCATCAGAATACCACACAATCAAGTTGAGAAGGACGGGGAGGGGAGGGGAGTAAAGAAAAATCCGAGGCTAAGCTTTTTTAGACATGAGAGTTTCCACTGCCCGTGCCACTTGATCTTTGTTCATGTTGCCAACTGGGAGACTGGACTCTTTACCAAATTCTGTAAAACGCAAGAAGAAACAAAGGACTAATGTTTTTGAATGGTGACATATCACTGAAGAATTGGGGAATATTATTTCTTCTAAGCACTGCCTTAAAACAGGATATACACCAACTCAAGCATGCTAGAGTGGTTGTGTACTTGTGTTAGAATACAAATTAATTAGCAACATATCAGATTTCGATTCATTTGAGCCACAATACAGTACTCATGGTAAATAAGCATGCCGAATTTAAGCACGGTTCGCAATTAAGCACGGCCAAGGCCGGTTACTGAATTTTTCTGGTCAATTCTGGTTGGTTGTCACTCCCTAGTGGCAGAGAGGTACAGGGACCTCTCAAATCGGAAAAAAAAAAAAAAGCTGCTGGTTCGAGTTAAATGAAAAGCAAAAATGACGGGCCATTTTTCACTTCAGGAGCAATTCCCTGATCTTAAGTAGGTGGGATCCAGCACCTAGTCCTATCAGACATGGACAATAAACTAGGAGGTCCTGTGTGCACGTTGCACAAGTTATAGAACCCACGACAGTTGAAAATAAAAAAGAGTAGGCCGCAAGGCCGCTGTCCGGGCAAAATTCAAAATCAATTCCTACACGGGCATGGTGGCTCCAGTGGTAAGGCGTTGGACTTCCATGCTGAAGAGCGTGGGCTCAATTCCTGCTGGTGCCATCATGTTGTGTCTTTGGGTAAGGCACTTTAATACACTTTCCTCATCCTATTGGAGATGGATGTAAAGCTTGGAGGTCCCCTGGTTGTGGACAATGATTGTCTGTCATGAATATTGTAACAAGCCTAATAGGCAACTTGTATTGTCATAAGTGTTATATGTTCAGTATCGAGGCACACTTAGGCCTCCCCTCCCAAAAATCAAATATAGGACCTTTGACCCTTGTGCAACATCCATACTGTCTCAAAGTCAAAATTAGGTATTCAGTATTAATAAAGCCTTACCATATCGAGCATACACTTTTGGTTGAACATTGCTACATTCTCTGACGAGAAATGGAAATCTTGGGTTGGCCTTCTTAAAAGCAACATAGTTATCTTGGATGAAATCTCTGAAAAACAAACAAACCAGTTGCAGAGGTTTATGATAGGTCTTGGGAAAGCTTTTTAAATTTTGCCAATGTTCACAGAGGATAAAATATATTCAGTGGGGCAGCATACTTAAATGACAATGGATAAAAAGACCTAGGAGTTAGAATTCCCAGTTTGTAAGCTCTTGGAATAATTGAATTTATTATTCATTATCAGATCTCTGTAGGTGAAGCGCTCTTTGGCACGTTGAGGCCATCAGTAGTTGGGGCAGTAAATTTGATAATTTGAACCAGGCACTAACAGATGAATTGGGGTGGGGGTACATGGCAGACACCAGCCCCCCCCCCCCCCCAATTTTTTTTTATCGGCTTCATGAGTCCATGTACAATTTTTGTTTACTTGGACTTACCAACTCCAGCTTATCAGAAAGCATACTTTATAGATCATATAGGAGGGAGATTGAGCTGTCTCAAAATAACACTGTTTGCAAAGGAACTTGAATTTTCTGATTTCATTTCTGCTGACCTCTCTGCGCATACCCAGTAGCTCTGGCCTAGTTGAGTGGTATTTAGGGCACATCAGCCTATCTCAGTCTAGAAGCTGCTACGACAGCTAGGCTGTATTCTAGGGGAAGTCCTAATTTATCAAGGTTTTTAATAGTTACCTAGTTATTGAGGACAAAATTTTGGAGGTTCAGGGGGACCTCTAATACGTTCTTCAAAGTGGCTAGCTTTACTCATAAGCACGGCTTGATCTGAAGTTTACATGTCCTTAAGAACGGCAAGGCTAGTAGTCTCGCTGTACGTAAAGACGGCCAGCCTAGGAGTCCACATGTATTTATTTTCGAAATTTTGATCTGCAATTTTGACTTATACCCCTTATGTATTGCTCATTATGCCATACATTATTAAGCATGGTGGACTGATCATCTGACTGTCTTCATTTCTTGCGATCCAGAGGTAACTGCTAAGGCAGTATGAAGGGATAAGGATAACAAAACAATACAAATTTTTGAATGTTTTTGTTTTGATTACTACAAGAATACTCTTCAATTTTCTTCTTGCGAGCCTGCAACAAGATCATATATTTTGTATCTACCCTCTAGTTTATGCTTGAAGTCAAATGAAGAGGTGCTTTTACTGGTAATCAGGTCAGATAGTGATAAATGCATCTATTTTGTATCAATATGTGTGAAATTTCAAATGCCCGTGTTACATAGATTTATTGTAAACTGCTCAACAAAAGTATGGGATATTTATTTTTGTTTGTTCATCGTTGTGTGAAGAGTGCCGAGCATGTGATGAATTATACTCGCAACAATGGATCAACTTTTAGCCTATTATAGGCCATGTCATCATCACGGAAATCTCACAAAAAGTGTGCTAGTCACAGGTTATGCCCCTTATCAACAGCAAAGTGGAGTTAGGTTACTAAAAATCACACATGCTTTTTAAAATTGTATTTTATTATGTTGAGATTGGTTTATGTCAATTAATTCTGACTTACGAATAAGTTATTTGTCCTTTGGTCATTTTTTTTCTCACAAAAATTAAGCTATGTTGCGTAGACTATGCGATGAGGACCACCCTTGTGCTGTAAGAATGCGGAAGAATGGACAGAAACAGAAAGATATATCATCAAGCAGCTTTACACACGTTATCCTCAAACGGTATTGTTGATGATTTGCCTCCGAGAGATGTTCTACAAAATCCATCTAAACTACCCATCCAAAAAACAAAGGAAAAAAAAAATGAGTATGAGCCCGAGTGAGAGGATGTTGGAAATGATTATGTATGTGTCTTAGTCCGAATAAATATAAAACTTATTCGGACCAAATAAACAACAATTTTATTCATAAAAGACACTCTTTAACAAGAGAGAGAGAGAGAGAGAGAGAGAGAGAGAGGGAGGAGATTATTGAAATGATGTGCAAAATATTAATTACCTAAGTCCTTGGCTTGCTGCAGATTTCTGACATAAATGAAATCTCAGCTCTTTGAGATGTTTACCAACTTTTGCAGCAGTCGCCATTTCGACATTGAATTAATACAAAAGTCGACGCTGGTTTCGATTTGAAACGAAGTTAACCTAGTTTTTCTCCTTGATGATTCTCTAATCGTTTTTGTAGTACAGCCTAAAAATGATTTTTTTTTTAAACCTAATGAAAAAATATCAGGTAGGCTGTCGAAATTCATTTTTGTGTAGAATCGCTCATTTCGTAAAACTAGAGATATTTTTTTCACAAGATATGACCACGGGCATTAAATTCTCTTCCTCTTGTTTGTTTTGTTTTTCGGTGAAAAATAAAAAATTGATACGAAGCCCGAAGAAAGACCGACCAGCTGATTCAGAAAGTGCAGGCAGACGAGTTGTTTACATGTTGAGGACAGCGAAAGGAAATTTGTTGCAACCAATATTGTCTCAGGTTGTTGTTTAAGTCGATCCTAGGATTTTATTCTTAAAAAAGAAATGTTGCTAATATAATAGTAAACCCATTGAATTAGTTTAAGATGTGTTTGGACCAACAACCGAACGAAAGATTCATTTGTGGGAAGGTTGCAGGTCCAGTTTGCAAAGATCATAAGTCTTCCTTCTAGAAAGAGAAAAAAAGAAGTTATAGTTTAATGCTTTTTACATTGAATATGTGCATTGTCTCGGACTGTCCTTGTCAAACTACCGTATTCTTATTGCACTGCACAAAGGACTCAAAGTGGGTTTTAAAATGTGTGGGGTGTGTGCTTGTCAGTCTCTCCACATTTGCTTTATTGGTGTTTTGAATTGAAGTGTTGCCTCAAGGTAGTGAATTGTTGGATTGTGATTTTTCATGGATGTAATTTATCTGGTGCCCATTGAAACATGTTTTAATTTGCTTTTATAATGGAGGCCAGAAAGATTGCTTGCACCCTTTTGATTGAACTCTCTCTGGATGTTCCAAGAAGAAAATTAAGAAAACTGCTTGGGCTGAGTTTCTAGACCAGATGATCAGATCTTTGAGCTTGTATCTGAAAGGCCAATGTTTTGAAGTGTGGTTTGATTTATTTCATGACCTTCTTTCAGAGATTATCAGAGAGTTTAAAAGGCATTGACAGAATTTTGTGAGGTTTGAAGAGGGAAGAATAGAGCTAGGCCTATTAGAAGAAGCCAGAGAACAGCTTCATAGATATTGTGGTATTAATGATACAAATAGTTTTTATAATGACCAAAGATGAAACTTATGAAACAAACACAGTCTTTCCTCCCCCCCCCCCCTTTTTGAATTTTTTTTTTTACAGATATGACTTATATTTTGCTACCAAGGTGATCTCAACAGCCATCTAAATATGTTGGTTTGAATTTTTTTCTCTACCGTGGTTAAGCCACTCAAGATATCTAATATATATTTGAATTCTTTCTTGTAGATGAACATTCTTTGGATATATGGGACAAAATGCTTTTCTGAAATGCAGTGATTGTTAAAAGTTTTTGCAGAGGAAGAAATAAACACTGAGCTCATAAAAGCATCAATCAGCACCATTGCATATATCTGCGCAACACCAGCCATGGAAGAAAACGCCTCAGCTGATCCAAGCTGTGACAAACTATCACCTCAATTCTCTGTCCGATATCTGGGTTCCATGTACATGGACAAGCTTTACCCACAGTCGATGCAACCTTTGGTGATGGCTGAGGTACGGCGAAGAAAGGAGGGAGCTAAAGATGTCACTTTAGAAGTTGTTGGAGAAGCTCTACGCATACACCTTGATCCAGGCACTCTGTCATATGCTGCCGATTCTGATCAACATTTTTTGGAACATCATTTATCAGGTCTCTCTCGATTTGCCAAACTCCACCAAGATCCCCGCTGTTTTGCTTACCTTACCCGCTACCAGCTGAATGCTGACTTTGAGTGTCATGTCTTTATGGCAAACTCTGAGGAGATTGTAAGTTTTTCATACAATTATTAAAGAAATTAATTATTTTTCCTTACTTCTCTTTTTTAAAATTTTATGTTGTTTGTATGTTTGTTTGTTTTTGTTTTGTTTTATTTTTTTCATTGATACAAAGTAGCATGGAGTGTATAGTAAATGGTTAAATGTCTGAAATTATAGCTGAATATTCTTTTATTAATTTCCAGTGCTTTTTTTGTATGGCTTAATCTCCATAGCTATTGATATTATTTATAATGGCAATTGTAAATCTATTATTTCACTTTTTTTCTCAATCACATTTCAAAACATATATCCTGTCAGATTCCCCAGTTGTTCAAAGCTATCCGTGAGGCTTCCAAAGATATCCACAGCAAACCACCAACCACCTCATCATCAGTTTTAGCAACAACAACAACTGTCACCGCCTCTACCAATGTTCAAGCCCCGGTGCCAGAGCCATGCAATAGCACCAATGAATTCACAAGCTCCCCGTCAGCTGGGAAAGTGCCAGAGGTGGCAGATGCTGTGGATCAGGGGAATTCTATGTTTGAGGTACAACACATTTTATACTTTTTTTATTAAGTAGCAAGTATTCAATTGATTTTACCGCTACTTGTATATTAAACTATTATTTTGAGTACAAAGCACAAAGTAGTGACTCACTTCTCAATTGAGTCTGTACTTCACTTAAAGTATTTGCCCGTTGATGATACTAAATGACTTTTAATCACTGCCCTCAAAGGTATCTCTAAATTTGCCAGTTCTGGAATAGGCTTATTACATATAAATTCTAAGCTCTGTGTATGATTCGCTTTTTGATGTTATTCCTCTGACAGAATAATTTTTTGTTATTGTTGGCTTGGCTCATTTTGAACTTATGTCCTCGGTGTATTTATTTTGCCTTGTTTTTAGATTATTTTTCAGTTTACAGTGCCTTAACTATGATAGACTTTTGCACTGTGAATGAAATCTGTTAGTAAAAGTTACATAACAACAAAGTCACTGTCTCTGCTTTGACCAAATTGAGAATGGGCATTATTTTACCCATGTTCTGCTGTCAAAACATTTGACAAGTCAATTGTTTCAGCCGTTCAATCATTCCAGTCCTCTTGTCAGTGGCTGTCATTTATATCACCTCTTTCATCTCGGTTGCCATTAATGTTTTCACTTAATTACTACATTCATTTTTTGGCTTCAATATTTAATGTTTTTTTCTTCATATATGTTTTGTGTGAACTACTTTCTATAACAGATGGTTCATTTCTGTGGAATATTTTTTTAACCCATTTTGGTGATGCTATAATTATTTATAAATTATTTCTTCTTATGAATCAATATCTTGATAGATGTCATCATTTTAAAAATTCTTATCTTTTCAGGTGAAGTATCTTGGCAGAGTGAGAGTTGCCAACAAACGAGTCAATGCAGATTATATTGACCAGATTGGAGAAAAGATGATAGCAAGGCAGGAGGAACTGTGCAGGAATCTAGCTCAAGCAGCAAAAAAGGACAAGAAGAGACATCCTAGTAATAATAGCGTCAAGTCACTTCCAGACGACTTTGATGATGAGAGCCTAGCTGAAAATAACTTAGTGTCTCAAAAGGACAAGTTGAATCAGCCAAAAGGTGTTCTGAGGTTTCCGTTTTTTAAAAGGGGATCTGTTGGAGGGCATGATGAAAACAGTGTTGATGAGCTGAGTAGTAATGATGGAAGTTCTGATAATATTGCTGGAGTGGCCATCCCTGGCAAAGAAGGGGGTGCTTCAACAGCTCTCCATCTTGATTTTCGTTGCGATAGTGATGGAAGTAAAGAGAAGCTTGATGAAAAAGACCTTTTCTCTTCACCCCTGGCCTCATCTCCAGGCTCTGGTGTCTCCAGTCGGAGAAGACATGCATCGGCTTTTGCGGCCATGCCTGGAAAACGATGTGAATCACCTTTGCTGGTCAAAAAGACTTCATTGGATGATAGTGTACTGGCGAGTGAAAAATCCTCAAATCCCAGAGATGATCTCGATCACTTGAACAGTACCCCCTTCACTGAAAGCAACAGGACAATGGTGCTGCAGATATCTGATCATGACATTTGTCTTTTCAGTCTGGAGAAAAAAGTTGCCATTTTGGATAGGAACTTCAAGGACATTTCATTCGTGTCACAAGTATGTTTGAATGACCTAAAATTTTGTTCTAAGACATGCTATTTAAACTTTGCTATTTTTAATAAATTACGACTAGCTTTTGTGTTAAAATTTTTAACTAGTGCAACCAATAATCTTTAATGGCAAATGAAAGTTTTCTGACTTTTATGAATTAAATTTTGTTTTGATTTTTCTTGTAATATAGAAATTTTAATATAATGGTCCATATGCTTGGATAGGAATTTGGATATAAGTTTAAAGAAAAAAGGTTTCAAAGGGTGAAGTTCATCTCAATGGTTAACACACTTGTTCCTTGAACGCTTAAAATTTGAAGGAAATGGTCCTTGTTAATGCGCATGTTGCCTTTTTCATTAGAAAGGAATTTCACACATTTGCTTTCAGGGTTCTCACAAACAAGATTTATTTGGAATTGTTGCCAGGGAAACAGGCTCTTCCTTTATTTGCTACATTCTGCAATGTTTAACTGAATCTGTTGTAAGTAAAAAAATTTTTTTTTAATATGTATTTTCACTCTCAAGAGGAATTGTAGACTGCTGCCTGCAAATTTTAGGAAAATCACATTTCTACCTTTTACCATTAAAAAAATATGGTAGGTCTTACCTCAAAATGATTATTTTAGTAATGATTTGAGTAAAATTTTGTAAGAGGTTACTGTAACATTTTTTTGAGAATGGTTTCTAACTTTGAGAGGCTTTTAAAAAACTGTTTCACCACTTCTACATCTATCAAAACGATTTATTATGTATTTATTACAGTCTAAGATATCAGGGGCATGAATGATTTTATTTGAATGAATTAAAAATCTTAATTTTTTTTTTTATTAGGGGCATGAATGATTCAAACTGAATGCATCAAAATTGATTTTTTTATCTGTGGCATAAATGATTGGAGCTGTATGCATTATTAACTTTGATTATTTTGAAATTGAAAGTGTTATTTTTGGTCATTTTAATGAACTGTTTGATATTCAGTTTCACAGGATTTACTTTTTTTCCTTATGCTCAGGTTGCAGAGATCATGAGTATGTTGCAGATATCCTTCTCTGCAGCCTACAAAAAACAAGGGGGTAGCAGTGGGGGTCTGACTGCATCTCCAGACCCATCGTCTGCCACTTCCCCTAGCCCAGGGGTGGCTTCTCCGTCCTCTGCAGTAAATCAACATCCAGTTTGCTCCATGTGTCCACTGTATCAACTCCACAAACTGTGTCAGGAGATCCACTGTGAGTGATGTCATGTTAGTGTTGATGATAGCAATGTGAAAATGATAGTAATGCATGAGGGATGATAACACCAGTAATGATATTGCACTTCTTGTAGCAGCAATGATTGTCTCATTTAGATATTGCTTCTTGCCGAGTGTAAGGTGTTTTAAATTCATGAAGCAAAAATTATGTATCATTAATGTCTCTTACATTACAATAGGTAGAGTGCATGCCTCTCTGCTTGAAATGTATGTTTGCTGTACAGGAGAAGCAAATTTCCTGTAACATTTTATGTTTAGTGGCCTCTCTGATCCTATGGCCGGGATGTGATAATCCTATTCATGGTGGATGATATACTCCGAGATCCTGTGCTCACTACACAAACTTTAATTTGTAAGGCTGCTCTGTCTGAGCAATGTTCAAAATTAAATTTTATCACATTTTCTGAGCATTCGCTAATTTGGAGGATGAAGAATACCTAACTTCAAACACGTCCCAATAGACACAGAAGCCCTATGATACAGGATATGCTGCGGGAGTGGAGGTCTAAGCCTAATTAAGAAGATTATTATTATTATTATTATTATCATTATTATTACAATTATTCTTGTTGTTGTATTAGATATCATTATTATTGATGCGTTCCTCCGTCCCTAGCCCTGTCCCCTCAAGCTGCTCATGACCTGCTGTTGAAGAAGGTCCACAATCTACCGGAGAGGGAGCTCTCTAAAATTAGACAGCAGATGCAGGTGAAGATTGTACTAGTTTGTAGAAGGGATGATTTATTTTTGTGCTGTCTAGTTTTGGGAAAACCCCTTGAACCTTAAAGTACAGTTATTGTAAAATTAAACTCTCAATATGATATTTTTGGCAATACCTTAAAATCACTTTAAAACATCTTTTTTAAAGCTTGAGGTTGTAATGAATAAAGGCTACTAAGAGATTTACAAGATGTTGTTGGTGTTGAGAAGTTTACGTTTTTGGATATATTTTGGATGAACTGTATGTTCAAATATATACTATTGAAAAGTATAGAAAGGAAAAAAGTCATTAATATAGTTGTATTTGATAGGGACAAATTGATTGTATGTTGAATTGAAAATATGAGTGGATATTTCTGTACTCTCATAATTCAAACATAGCTAAGATTACTCCAAGAGAAATGAGAAAAGAAGCTAGTCAAGATAACTGAAGTACTTTTATAGTCAATCGCTGCTATGACCTGACAGTGCTGCTGGTTGATTGAGAGTGGAATTTGCTTGTCTCCAGTCCAGGAAATGAAAACCTTCTAAAAACATTTTGGGAAATTTAATGCCCTTGCTGGTCTGTAATTTCAATGCCCCTATTTTTGAAATCATTTGATTTTCCAGTAATTTTAGGGCAATAACTTTCTCTCCTTTCACCAGACTGAGGCACCAGAATCCTTTGAAGAATCTGTGGAAGTTATGACAATTTGCTTGCGCCGTATTTGCGAAAGCAAACAAAGGGAACACGCCCAGCTCGCTGTGGGCTCCAAGAATGTGAAGTCAGATGTGAGTTGATTAGTTAGCAATCCTCCTCTTCTATCTCTTACAATACTTTTGTAGGATCTGAAATGTGTTAGGCTTATCTTTTTTATTCCTCTAAGTGTTCATTTGGCCTATTTTAATGAATTTTTATACAAGCTTCTTGTTTGGTCATTTGTTTCTTAACTTTCATATGTTTGTACATGAGCTGTTTTTTTTTTCTCCTTTTGTCATCCTAGTCCTTTTATCCTTTTTTTTTTATTTTTTTACTAAAATTTTCTTTTTGGACATTAGTTACCATGGTACCATTACTCTTCTTTTATGACCTGTAAATCTCTGATTTTGGGGATGTATTTCATTTAGTTGACAGCTGACATGCTTAGTTTTAACATTTTCTTTTTTACCATACAGGCTGAAAATATTTGGTTAATTTTTGAGAAGCACTCCAACAGGTTATGATTTTGCCGTAAAAAGTTAACTCATAATGTAAGGTGAAAGAAGTGCAACAGAAGAATAAGTCATGACTGTCCTTGAACTGACTACCCTCTTGATAATTTGTGAATTTTACTGGATTTTTTTTTTCTCTTTGTGTCCTAGATCAACTTGCTGGAAGAGAAGCAAAACCTTTTTGAAGGTCTGCGCAACAAGGCCAGGAAGAGTCTGACCACCTCTTTTGAAACTCTCCTCAGCAGGGTGAGTACAAGATCCAAGAATTTTTCCATCTTTTTTTGATTTCTCCTCTCTTTGATTCTGCCTCTTGTCTCCCTGATTGTGTTGAATCCTGGCATGTGTGAGTTCAAATCCTTTCAGAAATGGAGTACAAATTGGACAACCTTTCTTTATTATTATACTGGTGGACTTAAAAGGGTGTTTAACTAATGTTTTGAATATTCTGTTTCTCCACCATGTTTATCTCCCTTGGGAGAAGCAATGGATTTTGAGAACAGAAGATCAAGTAAAGCTTGATATTCCAATTGTACTTGTATGTTTCAAACATCCTTGTTTGTGGGCATGCAAATGAATATTTACTTCTTTCAAATGGAGATACTCATCTTTATTTTTGCTCATCTCATCTATAATGATGTTATCTGCATTCAAGAAACACTTATGTTCTCAAAGCCACCAATCCTAAAGGTGTACTTCCCCTGTCACCAAACATTGCTCTTTGTCTCATTGAAGCAACCTCTCAACAGACTACTGTCTTTTAAAAATTAATTTGTGACCTGTGTGTTCAGTTGGTGAGGCATTTAGACCACACACCAATGGGTGAGAATTTAAACCTTGGCCAGGACTGTCATGATTTACCAAGGACTACATGGGTGATGGATAGGTGTGACACCCAACGGTGGAAAAGGCCATTTTTTTTTGGTGGTGGTGGGGGGGGGGTTGTTTTCTGTGTGTTGCAGTGAATTGTTTCTGTTCATTTTTTGTTGTCAACTCTAATATGTATTTTGTCTTTTAAAACAACTTCAGTTTTGCCAAGAATGTGTTTCTTAAATCCTACCATGGCTTTTTCTTCATCTTTCAAAATCTAAGTTTCATCTTTGTTTTTTGTTTGTTTGTTTGTTTTTTTGTTTTTTTTGGGCGCATTCACTGGCTTGCTTTTGAGAAACCTTTTAGGTTCATAAATCTACAGGAATCTTTCTTTAAACTTTCGAGCAAGAAAGATAATGTTTATTTAAAAGACACTCCTTTATTTTAATGGGACAAAATTTTATGATTAGTTGTCTCTCTTCCTGTAGCTCAGCTTTGTTTCTTCTGTAAGTTCTTCTACTACTCTTTTTTCTTCTTTGTCATCTTTCTTTCTTAAGTCCTTGGTTGCGCGCTTGCCGTCATGTGATAAGAATTTACCAATTGCT
Organism: Melibe viridis; assembly: GCA_039654465.1. Taxonomy (NCBI): domain Eukaryota; kingdom Metazoa; phylum Mollusca; class Gastropoda; order Nudibranchia; family Dendronotidae; genus Melibe; species Melibe viridis. Next base: position 3,184 of record JBCIKM010531785.1, on the reverse strand, counting down.
TATGGCGGCGCTACCTACAGGGGTCAGTTTTTTATGTTATGGTCATTAGTGGTTCACTTCAACAACAAAATATTCCTTATAAATCCCGTTTCTTTTCAGCAAACCGGATATCATTGAAAAGGTGGAAAAATGGGGCTCAAAACAAAACTGTTTTTATCTAGCTATCTTTTTCTTTACAAACTCAAAACGATAGCAAATAGCAGAGATACTGGTAATCCAATATACCAAGAAAAAAATAGTTTTAAAGCTCAAAATTAAATTTTATGGGTATATTTATGCACCAAATGCTTTGATAATGATAGATTTTTACTTTCCGTGTAAAAAAGTGTAAATTTTACAACGGAAATTTTAGACAAAAATCATCAGTTGTGAATATCAGTCTTGAACCAACAATTCCTTTTGATGTATAATAAGGTGTCATAGTCATGTGACTTCTTTTGTAAAATCTCATTGGTTTAAGCATCAAAATAGACCTAGTTATGTCAGGGGATGTGTAGTATGTTTTTCTCAGGTGTAAACAACTCCACAACATAGCCCTTCTCTGCTCACCTGCAGTTGAAGGATGCCTAGAAATGGGGTTTTCCCCACGGAACTTCACTATTCCCTCTTTACAGTTACAGTGACTGGTCCCAACAAGTTTGAACACATTTTGGTTAATCATTTGCTATGCAACAAAAAGATAGCAGTATGCTCCACTTACTCAAGCACCATTCCTTCTAACAAAATCTTTTGCTTGCATCTCTGTGATATGAAATACAATTTAATGCATATTCTTTTAAATTCTACCTCCATCTCTCTGGACTTGCCAATGCACTTCCCCTTCCTCTTCTCTGACCTGCCTACAGCAACCAACTTGCCCTCATCTGTGTACATCTTATTGAGCATAAGAACTTGTAATTAAATAATCCAGCGAGGAAATACCTTGTGCGGCTAGTCTCACTCTGTCACTTCACCCCTTGGGATGACATAGTCTGTGTTTGGACTGGGATTCAAAGGCACCATTTTGTTGTCCTCTGGCTGAGGATAAATCATAAAAGAAAGATGGCCAGTCGACCAACTATTATTTTGTCTTAGTCTGGAATGGTCTTGAGACTGTCCTGTTCACCAAATACTATAATTTTCTGACCTGACTATTTGAAACTTTGTAGTCGAGTGCTTTGTAGTCTGGACAGCTAATCCTTGCACAACAGAATGTCCTCTTCTCTTCTTTCAACTTCTTTTTTTTAAAATTAATATATGCATGTATGGCTATCCAAAAACATCATTTCCTGAAGAAACCCATATTGGATGACTGAATCTGGTTGTTCAAGTGTTGTCTTTTGGTCCTATAGGGCTTGTTGGCTAAAGTCCAAGCTTAAAGGCAGTCGATTCACCACTTTTCCCCATTGCTGTGGCTTTAAAACCAACAACTTTATCCCCGAGTCCTAAGCTATTCCTCTCACCATCTCTACCCATAGAAACAGTCTTTTACAATGGAAATAATTTTTCATCATTGACTGTAAATTTTTGTTTCTCGTGAGCTTATGTTTTTTTGTATTAATCATTCTCAAAGGAAATTCAGCATATGTAACAAAGGCAGCTACAATAGGACATAAAAAAAAATCCCAGTTCATCCATAACACTCGAAAAACAAAACAACGCGCATAACAAAAGCAAAAAACCAAACAACAAACCAACTGTTTAAGTAAAAAAAAAAGAAGGAGGTAAGATAAACTCAAATCAAAACAAAAAAAAACATGGAAACAACCCAAAAGCCAATCAAAACACTCTCTGCTAACATATAAAACAAAAAATTAGACTAAATAAATAAAAAAGCCAGACTTGTTGAACCAACGGGTTCCTTCCTTAAGTCTCTCAGTGCATGATTCTCTGTGCCTGCACCATTTTCTGTTTATTGTCAATGGGCGATTGTGGACATCTCAAGGATTGTATACACAAGTTCAAGATTTGCGTTGATGGGCGTTAACTGCTTTTTTTATCTCACAAACCTGATCCTGGTCCCGATGATAAAAACACCAAGGGGAGGGAACTGATTCTTGAAATAAATGAAAATGACCTTTCTCTTACTCCTTAACTACCTCCCAGGACTTGGGAAGCAGTCCCTGAGGTGATACTGATACTGCTGCAGAATGCTGGGGCCGTGCGTCCGAGTGCCATTGTCAGTCCCAGCCCGGTGATAACGACGACGAGTGGCCATGAGACAGCTCGTGAGTCGCCGGGCCAGCCCCTTTCCCCAGGGGGTTCAGGCCCGACCGGCTACTACTATCCTGCCACGACCATGTAACATGTTCTACCCTGCTTATTGATCAAGGCAGGGGTAGGGTGTGTGTGTGTGTGTGTGTGTGTGTGTGTGTGTGTGTGTATGTGTGGTGTGTGCGTGTGTGTGTTTTGGGTGGAGGGGGGATGCATCAATGCTACTTAATTGCGTCCATTCCATACTTTTTCATCTAACAGCTTGTCTGCTTTTACTGGACTTCGATGCTGTCGGCTGTAGGACCACAATATAAATGTCACTGTGCCTTTAATTAGTCCTTGGCCGTAGCCTCTTAAGATCGTGTACCTGTGTGGTGCTGTATTCAAGTCATTAGTTTAAAAAAAAATATGAATTAGGCAGATTGATATGAGTAAAATGTTGAACGCTTTCATTAAAATCGAGTCAACAAGAAAATCAAAACAAGATCTTGTGTGTTTAAATCAACATTGACCACAAAACAAGTCTCCCCCAATATTTGGGTAATTTAGAGGAAAAATAATTTGCAAACCAGAGAGCTAAAGAACCCAACCCAACTCTACAAGGACAGTTTACCGAAAATAATTAATGATGATGTAGCTACTGATTGATGTACTTTGGCAGGTTGTTTAGGATAGAATGATGTTCGGATGGACATTGACTTTTCAACGAGGAGTTTGATATGCTGCGCAGTTTTGTCAGCCACCCCCCCCCCCCCTCACTCTAATTTGTTTCGAAGCCTCGAAAGAATGCCTCCAACTTGATTAACAATGGCCTGTTCAATTATTTGCACAGATGGTTCTTTAGGCACATGAGCTTCCCTCCATTCCCCCTTCTTTGAACTGTTATGGTAAGCTATACCGACAACTGTGAAGGTCAATGAGTGTGTGTGTGTGTGTGTGTGTGTGTGTGTGTGTGTGTGTGTGTGTGTGTGTGTGTGTGTGTGTGTGTGTG
>JBCIKM010531674.1:0-18313 GCA_039654465.1 Melibe viridis | reverse complement strand
TCCTGTTTTTTTCCTTTCTCTCTATGGCTTTGACTCACCTCGGCACTGTGTCTATACTATTCGCTATTCATTTTTCATTTAAGTCTTTCAAAAGTTTATGTTGTCATTACCTTGCTTTTCAAGTGAGCTCTGCCTATTCTTATCTGTGTCTGTATGTCTATGTCTGACTCTGTGTATATATATATATATATATGTGTGTGTGTGTGTCTCTCTCTCTCTCTCTCTCTCTCTCTCTCTCTCTCTTTCTGTCTCTCTCTCTCTTTCTGTCTCTCTCTCTCCCCCTCTCCCCTCTCTCTCTCTCTCTCTCTCTCTCTCTCTCTCTCTCTCTCTCTCTCCTTCCCCTCCCCCCCCCCTTCCCTTTGGTGGATTTTTGATAATAGTATTGTCTCCTTTTCCATATATCCTGTGTTCCATTAAAAATGCAGAATTTGGAATTCAAAACCAAAATGTATTACTGAATTGTTGTATAAATCTTCATTACCCTTTGAATGTTTTAAAATTACCATTGACACAATCCCAAAACTTGTGTGAATTAAAAATAACACCAAGATTTTTAAAAAGAAATTGTTAAAAAGAAAAGAGCTCAAAATAGTTTGAAAATAGGGGTTTGATTACGCATTGTGGGAGTTGCATTTTTTTTTATGGATCTCCGTTTAGTTTTTTGTCATCTGTAATACACCTATTAGACAAAGCTCATGCTATGTCATTGGTTTGTCTATAATGGATGATAACATGTTACAGTGCATGACTGATTTGGAAGCAGGCTTTCTTGGTTGGTTAATGGCTCAAATCTTAGATAAAGTGTTGCTGTGTACACAATATCACTTTTAGATGCTTCATTAGCTTTTTTGTCTCAATATATGCTTTTAGGATACACAGTATTTTGTAATTTTACTGCTTGATTTACAAATAGAATACAATATATTGGCACTGAACAGTCACTTCTGATCTTTTACCTTGTCTTGAGCTGAGACATTTTTCTATGAACAGTGTTTCATTCTATCTCCCTGTAATTGTGTGTGGGAAATTCAAATAAAATGTTTATGTATGCATATGATTGTTAATTTATCTGTAGTGATAACGATCTGGTTTTTAAAAATTTTTTGTGGTATGTTCATTGGCAAATGTCCTACAACCCGTGGGAGAGAGCTGTAGCTGTAGATTTTGAGCTTGACTGGATTTCAGTGTTGATTTGTCACCCTTTGGGCAGGATTCTGTTCTATGGATGAACAATGTATGCAGTGCAATAACTATGACAATACTTTTTAGTAAATCAGCAAGTTTTTCAGAGTTTTGCAGATATTTATAATGGTATTACTGAACCCCTTTTTCTCCAGAGGGAGGAGGTTTGTTTTGTCTTCAATGAAAAACAAGCTGTTATAGGTTGAATTGGAAACCAGGCCTCACTCTTTGAGTCTGTAGTGAGAGTGAATAGTCTTCCCAATGAGTGTTTTTTGTCACCAACTGCTGCTGATTTTTTCTCACACGGCCACCTTGAAAGATTTTGAACTCAAACAATAATTAGTAAACTCTTAAGGTTTGTGTCCCTCAACCTTTTCCCTCATCAGCAGTTGCTTTCTCTTCTTCTTTTTTATTTTCGTACTTTTTTGGTTATCTCTACAGCTATCAGGTTTGATGACAAAACTGGAATCAAATTGGTTTGCAAGCACTAAAGCATCCTTCATTTTGTGTAATCACATTTTTTAAACATTTGTTTGCTTTCTTAGTAGATGGTGACTTTTGATATTGCATGTTTTATAGAAATTGTTTTGTTTAATTTTCTTTTCTTTTTTTTTTTTTCTTTTTACTCTTTTCTAGGCAAAGATTTTTTTACTTGCAAAATTTAGTATCTCTTTTCAATTTAACACTGTAAGGTAGGATTTAACAGAAAGTGCCAATGATTTGTCAGGCCTATAGGTGATGGTTAAGTAATGCAGAGTTGATAATAATGTGTAAATCTTTTCTCCTATCCCTTCCTTGCCTTCCTTATGTGGGTGTAAATAACTATGGGTGAGTTGTATAATTATCTTGTACTTCGCTGTGCCTGAGGAATTTATTCTGTCCTTTGTTTTTTGCTTGGGGATTTTTAAGGCAGTAGAGCTGTGCAATTCTTTGTTTTGATTATGCACAACACATACAGATTAAACCAGTCATCCACACTAGGAATTGGCCATTTTTTTATTTTTTTTTTTAATTTGAACTAGTAACCTCTTTTTCAAGCTTTTGAATAATAGCACCCTGAAACAATTCATATCAAGAGCAATTTTCAAGATTAGTAGTTTATATTTACTTTCCTGAGTAACTATTTGAGTTATTTTATAACACAAGATTCTTGAAAACAAGATTAATATTTGATTCTTTGATAATTAAATTTTTGTTTTATCAAAATCAATAAACAATCCAGAATTTGAAAATTGAGTCCTTTGAATCAATTTGCAGATTAAATTTCAGAAATTAGGGTCTTACTTGGAAAATAACTATTACATGGTTATTAGTGGATGACATCCTTGCCTAGTGTTTTTATTTGCATGCATATTATCCATCCAAGCTTCAACCCAAAGAGGCATAAGTTTCATAGCATTTCTGAATAAACTGTTATTTGTTATTTGTTATTCCCAAACTAGTAGAAATAGTTAATTAGAGTGGAATATCCATGTTTCTCAGATTCATTTCAATTTCTTTTCCTTGAAAGACGCTGGTTGGTAATTAAGTTATAAGATAATATTAACTCTGGCAGATGCATGGCACCAAAAGATCAAGTCCTGACAATTTGAGAAAAAAAATTAATCGTTAGTGTCAGTGAATTCTCATACTTTTTCAGTTCTAAGTAATTAAGAGTGATTTCAGAATAGTGTACTACAAAATACATTGGTCATAACTTTATCTTTTGGGCATCTCCAATTCCTTTTATAGGTCATGTCAAAGTTATTTGTAGTTATGTTTTCGAATCAACTAGGGCATTTGAAAATATGAAAATGTTTATATAGAAACTGTATAACATGAATCTCACTTGAAAGATTGTTATTTAACTATTGGAGATACATACCTGTAATTAACATTACATAGTCAATCACTTGCTCTGATTCTGATCAAGCCATCATATAATGAATCAAGAGTAAAGTTTACATAGAGTTTTGTTTTGCTTCAGGTTCCATTCCCCCGGGGCTGGATGATTTGGACACAGTGGACGCAGCCCCTCGAGCCATGGAGGAGGCTGAGGAAGATGAGGAGGAGGAAAAATGTCTTTACTTGATGGTTGAGTCGCTGGACCCCCTCCAATTGAATGTGACCCCTCAAGCTCTGGTAGTGTTGCAGGACGTCCTGCAGGTGAGGCCTTGCAGCATTGCACTCCTCCCAGCTAAGGCTGATGCTGTAGTTTGATAGACCTCCATGGGAAACTGCAGTCAAGTCTTTTTTTTGTCGTCTGAAAATACCAAGCAATGACACTCTAGAGTTTTCATGATGGTTTAACAAACTTTTTTTGTTCCAAAGAGGTGTCAAGTTCACTGGAAGCCAGTTACTTAACTCTATCAGTGATGAATTTTAACTAGGAATTCAGCTAATGAGAGACCAATTCAAACATTTATTTTTTAAATTCCCATCTTTGTTGAATCAATTATGATTGTCCAATTATTTATTTATTATAAAAGATTGTGTTTCTTATGAATAAGCTAAACAAAAGAATATTATTTGTGAATGGAATAGACGTATTGGAAACAATTTCTTATGAACAGGACAGCAAATGGCTTTCTCACAGTACATGAGGTTGTTGTTTCATAACTGTTACTTCATGTTCATCTTGGAGAGTAAAGAAATAGGTTATTTGATTGCTTTACTTACTCTGTATTAGATTAAAGATGGCTTTTTCTTTATTCTTCTATCTCAGGCCCTTACTAACTCAGGTGATCCAGAGATCCAGTCAGTAAGGAACAAACCCACCCTGACAGTGGACAACAAGGTGAGAAGCATTTCCAGGGGGGATCTGATGTTGTGGTGAAGCAACTTTGTTTTTACACACAGATAGATTTTATATTATAGAGCGTCTGACCTATACTAGGCAAGACCCCATAAAAGCTGCCTCCATGAGAATGATAACAACTCCAACAAAGATGTCTAAATTTCATCAAATTTTGGATTCTCTTAAACCTCACTCTTTACATAATTTACACACAGATTTTAAATTGTCTGAGTTAGTTTGTTAGATATTCTATGTTCTTTACCCAATGTCCTCCAAATAGCATTCTTGGTGTTATTTGCATTGCAGAGTCAATGGCCTGCTCATATTCTTTCCTTAAGAAACTCACAAAGATTGCTTTCTTCAGCTCACCCCAAATCATTCCCCCCAACCCTCCTCCCCTTTCCTTTTAAAATTGGGTTTCCCACACAGTCAAGGTTCTGACCACTCAACACCACATCTTTGGTTAAACAATTAGTCTTAGAATTGTTCTTTCAACCAAGCTAAGTTCTCATATGATAAAGAGCATAGAAATTGTTACAATTATAAATATTTTTGTTATCACCTTTACAATTATTTTTTTATAACTATATTTTGATGACCCACACAATAACGGTGTCCTCTCCTCTCTTTCTGACCAGCTTGAACTTCACACATACGTGACCATGGACTCTTCTGTCAAGGTGAATAATTTTACATCAATAATATTTAGGGCCATTAATCATCAAATTCTACTCTAAAATTCAGTCAAAAGCAATTTTTTGGTGTATGTTTCAACTCAGTCCCTTTGTAAGTGTTGACCTGGTTGCACATTAAAAAATTGTTGTGAATATTCACAGTAATGTTTTCCTTGCAACATAACACGTGTTAAGCAGTCTGTTTCCACTCATCCAGAAACATCAACGAGAAGATGTGTGGGACAGTTAGGGCTGTCACATGCCACAATTTACTGTATTCTGACCCTAGACCTGCACTACAAGCCTTACCATATCTAAGTCAAATAGAGACTACCCCCAATCGACAAAACTCGGCACGTTCAAATGTGTCAGTGGTTTCAAGACAGACTGGCCCAAAGCAATGTTTTTTTTGAGAGATGTGCGGTTCAATTATAAAGCGCATTTGTATATCTATGGCTACATCAATAGTAAGAACACTATGTACTGGGGCAGTGAGAAGGCACTGTACTGCCTGGACAAACCCCTGCATGCCCTTAAATGCACATATGACTGGCTCTCAGCATATTTATTTTTAGGATGAAGATAGAAACACTCTGACAATCAATACAGACCAGTACACCACTGTGCTTCAAAAGTTCTGGACATCTCTAGGACAAAAGTGTGGCATTTATAGATCTTGGCATTGCTTTATGCAATACAGAGACAATCCACATGTCAAATCACTCTCATGCATGGATTCATGACTACTGCAAAGATCGATTAATCAGCCTATACACACAGCATATCTGGGCCCCTCACTTCCCTGACTTGAATCCATTTTATTTTGTTTGGGGCTATCTGAAGGATGCAGTGTTGGTGAACACATTTGAGGACAAAGAGGGACTTAAGAGAGCAATTTTACAGGCAGTAAGGAACATACCCCTAGATGCCTGCATTGCAAGCCTTGAAAATCTCAAGCATCAAGACGTCACTTGCTTACAGTTCAACAGTGGCCATTTCGAGCACTTAGTTTAAAACAAAATTGTCATCTGTGACATTTGACTTATAGTGTTTGTCACTTAAATCCATTTAAACCTCTATGTCTTGACTTTTATTTTCATCAATTTTTAGATTTTTTTAGGTGCTACTATTTTGAATGCAGCTTAATAAAATTTTCAAAATTTCCTATTTTTATTCTTTTTTTTTAAAATGGCCAATATCAGTCAAATTTTGGAATTTATTAATGATTTTAAAATCAACCAAATTGCATTAATTGAATTTTGTTCCCTTAATTTCCATGAGTGTTGCTTCTTTTTTCTTTGAGTTATCAACATTGTCTTTATTTTTTTTTTAAACATCCTTTATGTGGCAAATTAAGTGTTGCATCTGCATAGTGATTGAAAATACAGAATTTTAGGGTATCTTGATGCTCACGGAGTTGTCTAATTTACATCATGTGAATAAAAATGAACTTCTCCTTTCGGAAAAAAAAAAATACCTTCAAAGAGGGAAAAATCTTTTCTATCTTTGTGTAGATACTCATAAAAGAAAAAAGTCATACTATTTTTAAAAAAAGTTTTTTGGTCATTGTTAAAAATTGGCTATGTATGTCTGAGTCAACAAAGTTTCAAGGGTATCATAAAGCACTGTGAAAAATATATCATTTCAGATTGGCAAGGAGCAGATAACCAATGCAACCATCTACCATGGTGGAGTGGACAACATCATCCATGAAGCTGACTACACCAATGACATTGATGTCATAGACCAGAATGACAAGGAGGATGAGGACAATGAGTAATGTTTTTCCTCTCTCATTCATATTGCCCAATTAATTGAAAATATACTTCAAGCAACAGTTTCAAGTGCTCATCGTGATAAATATTCTCACTTTCCAGTGCCTTCTTCTTCTACAGGTATTTGAAGAAGAACGTGTATGATTTTAACAGATGAAAGAAAAGGTGGATATTAAGATATTTTATTGATGTCATACCACACCTCTTAGTGATGCAAGGGGAAATAAAAACAGTTTAAGAAATTCCATATTTCACTTGTGAAATACGAAAATAAGTGCAAGGCATGATTCTTTTGCCTTGGTTAATCCAATGACAGGGCAAGTTAGAGTATTTCATGATATTATCCATTCATGAACTATTCAAACCACGGAAGAAGCTACGTCACGAAGGTGATGATCAAAAGGTCAATGTCATTTTCATCTCTGCAATAAAATTTTAAAAAATTTTGTAGCTGTAACAAAACTGAAATTCAAGTTGTTCATTTTTAAGAATATCAAGATTGGTGATTATTTTCTTCTTCTAGTATTCTAATTTTGTTATTTATTTTACTTAACTTTCTGCAACAAATAATTCAGTGATTTTTTTTACTGTTTTCCTTTGTGGATGGATTCTTTAAAATGAATTATAGGAGTGGTGAGGTTAGAGAGCCAACAAAATCTTTTGAATATTTCTTGTTTAAAATCTTTGTTTTTGTTCTTGATTAACCCAGATATGGTATTAAATGGAAACAACACTCGTGCCTTTGGATATCATTTTCATTTCACTCATTCTGATCAAATAATTTGCATTTCAGCTTGTTAAAACTCGCTGAAATACAAGTTTCATCAATACTTGTGAAATTGAAGTGATATCCAAGGACACTCATGCAATATCCACTATTTTCCCTACTTTCTTAATGATTGCAGTAGAGAAAAATATTATTTCTATACCATTGTGACAAGCAGAATTTCTTTCTTTTTTTTCTTTTTTTTTTTTTTTTTTAATGATTGAACTTTCCTCTGGATGAAGTTGCTCATAGCTCAAATTTACAGGAAAGAAAATTTCTTATAATTGTTAAGTTTCTCTTTGTTTAGAAAATGACAGTAATGATGGTGTTAGAGATAGCTAAAGGATGACAAAGGATAATGAAACAGATCATTTGGCTACATCTTCATTTCAGTCTATCGCTCAGATGGCGAGGAACTGCTACAAGTCTGGATCATAGTGATTTCCTAATTAATGAAATACAGAAGACAGAAATATCCAAGTTGTTTGCTGTAGAATAAATTTTACTCATTTTCTTTGTTGGAAAGATTCTTGTATCCTTTTCTTTGTGTCTTTTTAATAGATTTAAGATTGAACTCTTTGGTCATCCAACAGGCGTGACAGCTCTGACGGCCTTAGGATTTCTTCTTCTTTGGCTAAGGCAGGCCACACCCTGGTCAGTGCTGGGGCATTTGTCTTTGATGATGATGATGACTACCTGTCTGGCACCCACTTGGACCAGTACCGACTCAAACTGCAGGTACAAAACTCTCTGAAGTGCTGACATCCTAAAAGGATTTTATAGACAATTTTCACCTTAGTCTCAGGGCTTCATGATTGGTTTACCCCCCAAATACATTCTGTCAGGTATAGAAAACAAGCATCAGACTTTGACCCACTGAAATTGAACTTCTAGGTTTTTTCAAACTGCTCAGACTACTGTTTCAGGTTTTGTAAATTCAATCCAGTAGAGATTAAAGAAGATGAATTCTACGCACTTGGGTCAATGGGCATAATTTTTTTTTTCAACCTGTTATTATTTAATTATGAAATTTTTGTTGAAAAATTGTTTTTTACATGTTGAATGTGGAATAAAGAATTTCCAAAACCATAACAATTTTCTTTGGGTGTTTTGTTCATTTTTTATGATTGATTAAACACCAACTAAGTTGGAGGATCTGCATCACGGCATTTACTTTTGTGGAAGGCATACTTCAAACAAACAAAAAAAGCTCTAAATAGTGTTCTGATACTTTTTTGTGTGTGCCTAATAAAAAGAACTAACATTAAACTTTTACAGAGAGCCTTTTGGTGTTCTTTTAGGTGAAAAATTGCAATAGAAAATTAAGATTTTGTCAACGTCTATATTTAGACATTTGACATCAATAAAACATACTTAGTCTATGTCTGTTGTTGAGGTCAAATATTTTCAACCCTTAATTTGTTTCTATTTTAGATGGTGTAAGAGGGTTTATTTATTATATTTTGAGAAACAAAAATAAAAAATAAAAAAAAAGGTTTTATGGAGACGTTCTTATCTTGTCAACTGTGTGAAAAAAATGTTAACAGACTTAGTAGAGCTACTTTAAATTGCCATTTGTCCATTGATCATCACAGTGAGCAGACCTGGATCTCTCAGCCGATAGATTTTAATCTTATCAACTTGAATTCAACCAGCTTTTCTCATTTTCTTTAAAAAGGAAGTTGTAATAACAAGAAATGTGTTGTGATTATGACAACTGAAGTTGTAACATGAGAGAACTAGTCAGTTGAATTCACCATAAACTCTTTCTCCATTGAGATTATTTTTGCCTCGAGGGAATTTGTTTCAGGCCAATTTTTATGTAAGAAATTGATATTGCTTTAGCACATTAAAAACCTTTGCCACCCAACATTACCTGACTAGGAAAATTGTGTTTCTTTTTGGAAACAAAGTATCTACTTGGTCTTTTAAATTCTGTACACAACAGTTTAATAATTTTCTAAGGCCTGCAAAAAAGATGTTTCAATTTGAAATTTATAATCATTTTCATTCTTGTCCTTTTTCATCACCTAATGCTAGATAAATAACCATCATCACCTTCATCGATTTTATTGTCTACTTTGTCATCTCCTTTCCTTACAGGTGGAAGGTTTTGAACAGACACCATCGCTCCTGCACAAACGTGCCTGCAAGAAGCTGATCCCACTGGTCCCCATCAAGGTGAAACTTTTAGTATTCCCTGATATTATTAGCTCAGCCACTATTTTTTTCCACAGTTTGTGTGTGTTTTGTCAGTCCAGCAAGGTAACCTGTGTGTCCACAGTAGAGTAAGGACAGCCTCCCTGTGATCGCTTAGGTGGTGATACCTTCATCCAGCAGCAAGATAGGAACTTCAGGTTCCTTGCTCCTGAATCAGAAAATCTGTCACTAAAAACAGTATGAATGGGACAACACTTTACCATGTCTTATTATCAGTAGTATTATCAAAGCATCATCTTGGTAGTCAAAGGTCTAAAAGAAAAATGTTTCTGGATAAGATAAATTTGTACAGAGCTTGTGTATCAGGGGTCTTATAAAGGTAGCATATTTGACAGTAGTCTTGTCCAGAATAGTGTAGACTTCAACTTTGGGAAATCATTTAGTTCTAATGTGCTGTTCCATGATTTTTTGTTTTGTTTGTTTCTTCTCATCTTGTGTATCTTTTTGTTCGAGATCAAATATCTATATGTGTTGGGGGCGGGAGGGAGGGGAGGAGGAAGGAAGCTATGGCCAGCACCTTTTTTTTTTTACTTACTCATTAATTGTTAAAGGATTTATGTGTAACTATTTAAAATGAGTTACCAAGGACTGAGGAACAAAGTGTTATCTTAGAGAGCAATGTCTGGATACTTGTATCTTGGTGATACAGTCAGAGAATATACAGAAAAGTGATAGTAGCAAAGAAGAATTTAGAGAAAGCTTTGTTTTTTATTCCTGCCAGTCCGAACACATTGAGCTGGAGGTTGGTGACATTGTACTTGTTAAATGTTGTTTCACTCCTGTTGTCTGTTTTGCATGAAATCATCATATTGTAATGTTAGTTTCCACTTTAATGTATGCTTCTGTCATCTCAGTTTAGTTGGAACTTTTTCTTACATTTTATTTTTGTTTTATCTTCTGTGCCACCAATTAGCATACTTTAAACCTGTGTTTAGCTATTAAAATGTATTAGACTATGAAGCCTTGAAAGCCATTGCCCTTGTGTGACGAATCAAAACTTTTCCAAATATTGATTTATTTCCCAAATTTTGCCCATAAGCCATTGTTTAAACTAAGAACAAAAGTTAATTTTTCTCGTTTTGTTACATAAAATTCTGGAAATCATGTTGCTTTTGAGTTCAGAATGAAAAATATAAAAAGAAAAAAGAATAAATAGGATTGTATGACATACAAATAGATTGCCAATTATTTTGTCATTAGGTTAATGTTTCAGGATTGCTTCAGTTCTCTCATCATTAAAACACAGTGTATACAATGATAAAGATCAGTGGGAAAAGTTACGGCATAGCAACTAAATCTTATACTGAAAAGTATCAAAGATTAAAGAGACGGTATATACAATGGTTTGAAAAGTGCAGTTTATACATTGTTTTAAAAAGTACGTAGTTTGCTGTACTCTTAAATATAATGGCTTGGTATCAAACACTGTGCACTTAAAAAAACCTTAAGCCTTCGGTGAATATGTGATTTGCAAGAGGGTCCTCATTACAGAACTTTGATGTCCATAAAACAAGGATGACATTTACATAAAAGTTGTTTGTAGCTTAAAGATGTGACTGTCTCAGAGGTTTGGTGTGCTTTGAACTCGATGTTGACAAGCCCATTCCTGTAATAAAGCATCCCAAAGGGAGAAAAAATGCATGCAAGAAAGACAAGAGGATCTAGCATTCTAAATAACATTGATGTAAACAATATGTGAAAAACTAAAAGAATATTAAAAAAATGATAAGCGGGATGACCGGTGAAAAGTAGACCCAAAGGCCTGGCACTAACTTCTGTGCCGCAACCAACACTCCTGAAGTTTTGAACTGATGGCAACTGAATCATTTGCCTTTTTTTATGCATATTTAGTATTGCTCCACTGTATACAATTGTTTTCATTTTAAAAAAATAAGCATTAGCAGTCAAATCACAACAAGAGACAAAAATTGTTTCAAAGATCAATCTCTTATTGATAAAAGAACTGTAAAACTTTTACATTATGGCACAGAGCATCCTTATTGGGTTTTTATAAGCTAATTCTGGTAAGGTCCAATACAATCTGAAGCATCTTAAGTTACATTAAAATCTATCAGACAGTTTCAAAGATACAAGCAAAGTTGTGTACGCATGTATTTGGAACGAACTATTGGATTTGCGGCAAATATACAGGGTTTTAATAATACAGGATAAAGAACTGAAATGTAGTCAATGGCATTTCAAAACTATTCATATAAGTCATGAAATCACAACTTCATCATCGTTTTTGTTGATATAAAGATAATTGAATTCCTACCATTAGTTGAAGAGTTCTAAGCCTCTTTGTGGCACCCCCCATTTCCAGTCAAGTGTGCAAAACGCTGTTTCAATGCTTTCCATGTATTTGTCAGTATCTCAGGTGTCATAAAAGTTACTGCTTGTATGATTTTCATTTAATTGGATAAACATCATTTTTGCTGGTGGGGCATAAATTTCTTTCACATAGCCCAAGGGAAAAAAGTCCATTGCAGTCTTTATCTGGTAATCTGGCAGGCCAAGCAACTGTTCTTCCCCTCCCAATCCACCTTTTTAGGAAAGTACCTGTCTAGGAATGCCCAGTGGTAAATTGGCTCTTTGGACTTTATCAATGAGCAGATCCCACCAAGGCAACAGCAACTATTGTTTGGCTTTAGATCAAGTAATACCCTTTGTATTTCTCATTATGCCATGCAATTTTAGGCACGGTGGACCGACCCTCTGCCTGTCTTCATTTCTTGTGATTCAGAGTTCTTCTCGGCTCCTTGGAACTGGATCCCAACACTGCTAGGCAGTATGAAGGGATATGGATAACAAAATAAAACAAAACCTGTCTAGAAAATCTCTCACATCATGTCTCCTCTGAAGATGTGCTCCATCTTGCTCAAAGAATATTTCTGTTATTGATGTATCAGTTTGGGGTAAAGCATTCTGCTCAAGCATTTCCAGATCATAATCAGATGTTACAGTTTTGTCATAGAAGAAGAATTACCCGATTGTGTTGTTTTATTCGAGCATCCATCTTTAGGAAGTTGAATTGAATCTCAATTCTCTCGTCTGATCTCTTGAATGTCAAAAATTTGGAAGTTGTGTCAGTTGACAGAGCCATAATTGAAAAATGTTACTTCATCAGAGAACAAAGTGTTATAAAAAATGCATCTGTTTAGAATTACACTTTTATTGATGATGACGTCATCACAGAGCTTCCATAGCCATCATGTCTGAGATGACTTTGACTCAAAATAAACATAATTTATCCAGCATTCATAAGTTATTTGGTTTTGTTTCATCAACTCGTTGCCGAGCTTTTGTAATTCTTTTTCTTGCACTATGAAAGAGACACCCTGAATATATTTGATGTTGTCTTGATGTTTTTTAAAATTGAGTAACTTCATTTTTGCTAATTTATTGTACTCGACAATGTCAGATTTTTCACATGATTTCAGCATGGCTATTATTATAATTTTGTTATCAAGGAGCACTTCCCATTATATGATTCAAGTCGTTCACATCTAGCTAGATTACTGATGTTTCTCTGTCTCAAAAAGCTTTTATAGTTCTTTGTAACAATGCCTACCACATAAATTTAAGTAAAAGCTTCTGAACTAAGAAAATACAACTGTGTCATTTTTCATGTGAAATAATTTATCTCAGGACAATCATTTTTTAGAGGATTATAGTCATTTTTGGACAACTTTTGTTTCTGACCAGTACATCTTGACTTCTTACAGACACAGTATGTTTTCTCTAGTGAACAGTTTTATTTCAAGAGGATGTGCACCATTTCATTGTTCCAACTTCACTCTTAAAAAATGGCATCTGAAGCCAGTTGCTTCCATCTAGGGTTAGGTGAATGAAGGCGTATAATCAGGTCCCCACAGGGGAAAGAAGGTGAATCTTAGAAACAGGTCACAGTGATAGCTCAGTTGGTAAATGTCAGAATCCCATGCTAAAGGGTGTAGGTTTTGTTCCTACAAGGGCTATCATGTTGATTTTACTGCAGTGTTCTGTTGTGACTGATGCCTTGATTGTCCCAGTTTCCTCTATGGATGGACCATAAGCAAAATTCCCTGCATTGGATGATTAAAGGGAATCTTGCTTAAATATGTGCAAACCTATTCAAAGTAATAATTATGTTCCTCTTGCTGCTGTAACAGTAACAGTGATGCCCAATGCTCTTTATTAGATCTCAGTATTTACACACACTGTTACGTCTGTTTTGTAATGCAGCCCTGTACCATGATTTTGTCAACAGTTTGTAAAATTGTTTTATCTGGTTATGTTTCTACAAATCTCTTTTTTTCTTTTTAGAATATTTTAGGCTGGAATAGAAATTCCAAGAAATTTATGAGCATTGCTTTGCCGTTGTTTTTTTTTCTTTTTCTTCTTCTTTTTTGTTTTGTTTTTGTTTTTGTTGTTGTTTTGTTTTGGGATTTTTTTGGGTTTTTTAAGTAATTCATTTTCTAAAAGTTACAATGAGTACATCAGTTTTGAAAAATTACATTAGTATAGACAGTATGGTAATTTTTCCTTTCCTCAGGTTGGAAAGTAGTACATACTAGAGTTTGTTCTTTTGTCACTTCCATTTAATGATTGTGTTTTCTTTATTTATGTTTATAGTGGTCTTTAATGTCCATAAACATTATGTTTCTTTATCTGCTCAGAATGGTGTCCGTTACAGTGTGGTGATGGATGTTGACATGTGGCATGGAAGGAAGACTATCCAGTTCTTCTCACCGCTCAAGGTAAATACAATAACCCCTCTTGCTGACAAAAAAAAAAAAGCCCACACAAAGAGGTGACATTCCTACCTTTCTTAGATTTATTTGAAACAAGGTTGATGTAGAGAATAAAAGTAAAAAGCCCATTTTGTACCTTTTGTCTTCAGGAATGATCAAGTTTTTTCATCCAGGGTTCAAAGTTCAAATAGGCCAATAGTGCAACAGGGTCAAGAAATCCTCTATTTATTGTAATTCAGGGTTTCTTTTGAAGAATCCACCCTGAAAAATGTTGTTCCATTTTTTACAGATCCAGAATAACTTGACCTTGGCCATAGACATCTACTGCAGATCTGAAGATCTCAACAAGTTCAAGGCCACCAGGGACCTGGCATCATCAGAAAAATTCTCCAAGATAGCATCAGTTGATGCCGAGGCAACTTACCACCTTCCTCTATTTGTTGCATACCACTGCCCTGTCTATGTCAAACCCTCTGATATCAGGTAAGAAAGGGGCCTGGGCCAGGTAGGGAATGGAGGAAGACAGTTTCAGATATATCTGTATGCCTGTCTTTTCCTATGCTAGCTGACTTGTATCTTTGATCTGTTCAATATATTTTTTCTTTTAAATACCCCTTCCCACAATTATTTCTAGGAAGTCTTGTGTGAATTGTAATAAGAACTTAGAAAGTGTAAGCTCTACACACTTTATATCAAAGACAGAGTTATCTGTGCAGTATTTTATTGACAAATTCTATCTTATATTACTGCAGCTATGAGCTGACTTACAACTCCCTATGGTGGCCAGAGATGCTACAGGGTAAAGACCGGCTGAAGAGCTTCCTGTGTCTGTCATCCACAGAGGATCAAAAGTCTTTTCATTTCAAGGTATGTATGCCTCATGTCAGCTGTGCCCCTCGTCACCATTGAGTGGATTTATCAGAAGAGCAATCAAGTTCTTGAGACTGATTTATTTACTACTGCAAGGAGAAGTTGGTAGGAAAGTGCTGAAGTATTCTTTATCCTGACTGCTCTGATTTGTTTCAGACTTTTTTAACCTTAGTGTGTTTTTTCTCTTTTTTTTTTTTTTTATTTCTGAAGAAATATAGCTCAATTTCATAAATTTCTCTATTGATTATAAGAAAATGATGTAATCATTTTAAATGGGCTTGAACTGTATTAGAACTAATTGTTTTATTCTGTCAGGCTGTATGCAGAGAGGGAGAGAAGCTGAAACCAGTCCAGGCAGTGCCCAAGTCTCTGCCCTACTACACCATCACTTTATACCCTCCTGTTATCCTTCACAACTACCTGCCCTATGACATTAACTTTGCCCTTCAGGTGAATAGTTTTATAGATCGTGGTCTCCTTTTGGTATAAATCTCTTGTAGTTTGTTTCCTCAGTCTTCAGATAACAGTTTATGGGTCAATCTACTCTCTGTGCCTGAGTAAAAACATTAAGTAAAGCAAAATGGAAAAGTTGCAGAAATGAGCTCTAGCTTGTATGATTTATCCCTTTGGTCCCTCGAGACCGATCACACAGTGAAGAAACAGAGAATGAGAAACTTTTGAATTGAAAATTCAAACTCTTTTCGTTTGGCATGTATAATTTACTAACCAATTGTGAAGTTTTTTTGACATTTTAATATGATGTGAATCTGAAAGCTGGTATGCATGGTTTGCCCATTGGTTATTGAAACCCCATCTTTAGCTATTCTATTTTTAATACCAAAGACTTTTAAAAAAGGGAAGATTTTAATGATAAGGACATGTCTGCTCATAAAACTAGATTTCACCTGATGTTTTTAAACTGATTTCTACATTTACTAGTTTTTTTTAACCAAATGTCTTCCTGAATAGATCATAATAATCCATAGTCCCTATGTTGTTATTTTGTGTGTGTGTGTTTGTATTGTCAGGGCCTGGCCACATCCAGTAGCCTGACCCATGGAGACGCCACACCCCTTTACACCCTGGATACCAGCAACTCCTACAAGCTGCTTATCACTGTTAGTCAATATTACACTTTTTATTTTGCTAAACTTCTTCATTTTTATTCTTGCATTGTCATATGACTAATCTGTCTATTGAAGAAACATAGTAGTCTTCCACAACTCTTGTTCATCACTCAGTATTTGGTTTGAGGGGTATTTTGCCAGACCAAATTGTTCTTCTGACTTTGCTTAACAAAATTAAACAATTTCCTATATTTACAGTTTTCAATTTTTTGACTGGCAAAATTGAGAAATAGAAGGGAGGGGGAGGTAAACAGGAAAGTAGGTAAACAGTCATACATCCATAACACTTGGTAATGAATGACTGCTAGAAGTTATATTATAACTGGAAGCAACTGAAGGATTTTTGTTTGATTCCAGCTTTAGCCATTTTATTTCCTGGGGAAAGATGTTTGACACAAGTTACCACACTCTACTCAGCAGGTGCAGATGGGATGTATTTTTACATTGCCATTGTTCTCTGAAAAATTCTAACAGACTTCCATTCTTGTGTTGTTAAGAATAATATGGGTATTAAATGTCATGGTAAAGTACAATAAGTATAGTTTCAGCCATTAATTTAGGGTTATAAATGTGTTATTTTTATTCATAAGGCAAGATAAGCTTAATTGTCCCAAAAACCTTAGTTTTCATTTTAAATATACACACAATTTAGAATGCAGATTACAAATGAGTGGAAGTAGATTGCATAGGTTATAAAAATCTTAAAATTCTTGCTCTACTCTCTGTAAAGGATCAGAAAATAGTTGCAGTAATTGTAAAATTTACACTTGATTAACTGAAGTCTTACCTATGGAGACTGGGATGGTTATGACAATGTAGGCTAAGGCATATTGAACGCAAGGTTAAACAGTTTCAGATATTTCAGAAAACTGTCAAAGTAAGATCTGATAGACCACCATAAATAAAATCTACCCAGACGTTACCCTTGTTAAAAACAAATTTTAGTGATAAAATATATAAATGATGGAAAAGACAGACTTTCAGTAAAAAATAAGCATGAATTAAGTGATTAATGATTGATTTCTGTTTCCTATTTCAACATGTTTCAGTTGCCAGATTATATGGACTCGGACTGGCTGGGGACACTGGACATCTGTCCAGAGATGGATGAATTCAGAGCTGTCACCATGGAACCAGATGTAGACTCAGACAATACCAACCGACATCTCAGCATTAGTATCCATGCTGACTTA
This sequence comes from Melibe viridis, assembly GCA_039654465.1. Classification (NCBI taxonomy): domain Eukaryota; kingdom Metazoa; phylum Mollusca; class Gastropoda; order Nudibranchia; family Dendronotidae; genus Melibe; species Melibe viridis. The sequence goes on along the minus strand of JBCIKM010531674.1, from coordinate 997 downwards.
TCCAACTCCTTAGACTTACGCATCTACTCCCCCTACTGGGTGGTCAACAAGACAGACTTGCCTCTACAGTTGAGGGTAAAAACATGAACCCCTGCCCACATACTCACTGCTTCCATGCTATTAGTCAATTTTCTTTATCACTGCATGACAGCATCCATTATTTTGTCTATGGAATATTCTGTTGAAAACGTAGCTCTTACTTTTGTTTCATCAATATCCCAAAAGCGCATCACAGATTTTTTTCAAAGAGCTGATATTGGGTGTTATAAATAACTTTAGGTTTAAGGGTTTGGATGATAGAGAAACAAAAAATTGGAGTAGGCAGATAAATTTCTTTGATTGCAATTTAGGTATATTGGTTTACTTTGATTTGAACTGATTTATAGTCATGTTCTTATCAGACCTCCTTATTCCTTACCAGGGGTCATTGTCTGAAGCAGTGTATGAATTCAGCTCTTCCCACAATTTGATGCTCTTCAGGTTCAAGAGAAATAAGAGGAAAAAGGTGAGTGTCCATGCAAGGAACTGCTTTTGAAGAGTCTCTTGACCTTAAGCTCTTCCAGGTCAATATTAGAAAATCAAAGCTCTTTTTAGGGACTATTTGTCATTTTTAGTGAGAACTGTTGTTATGTAGTCACTGCTTAAGTTAGAGATTGAACATTAAACCTTTAAACCCTGCTATTGTTATTATTCAAATTCGTTGTTACTTTTGAGGAAGAGTATTGTTATCCTTGGCTACATGTTTCCAACTGTCATTGATATCAGGCAAAACTGAGAGTGTATGAGTCCCGTTGGTCACAGTCCTTCTCCACCGACACAGTGGGCAGTGGAGGGGTGGTCATCTGCCATGATAAGGAACGGGGGAAGAAGTACATGGTGAGTAATCACTATGCACTGTGAACATACTTCAGATGTCTGCCTTGCCTCTCTCTCTCTCTCTCTCTCTCTCTCTCTCTCTCTCTCTCTCTCTCTCTCTCTCTCTCTCTCTCTCTCTCTC
>JBCIKM010531563.1:0-15968 GCA_039654465.1 Melibe viridis | reverse complement strand
TCTGTAAAATCGCCACGTCTGTTTTTGCTCCCTCTGTAATATCATCACGACTGTTTTTGGTCCCTCTGTAATATCATAACGACTGTTTTTGGTCCCTCTGTAATATCACCACGTCTGTTTTTGGTCCCTCTGTAATATCACCACGTCTGTTTTTGCTCCCTCTGTAATATCATCACATCTGTTTTTGCCCCCACTGCTGCCAGGTGGTCCTGATAGTGAACGTGGCGACCTACTGAGGTTTGACCCCCCACTATTACGGAATGAATGCACTCAATTCCAAATATGGTGGCAACGGTGACTTCGTCGTCCTGGGGTTCCCGTCCAACGTCTTCAACAAGGTACGTGCCACACAGGCCTGGCCTGCCTCTTCCGTTTGCCTCCTCCAAGGATGAGGTGGGGGGGGGGGATTCCTTGGTGTTGAGGCATAGCAAAACAAGCATTCAACAATAATCTCTACGGGCACCATTGACTGGACGGCCTCTTCATATTTCAAACACACACGCGCACGCGCGCGACAAATAAAATAAACAGACATAACAAAATAAACAAAAAGAAAACAAACAAAACCTTTTTTTTTTTTGGGGGGGGGGGGGGATAATTTTAGTCAGCATCCTCCTCTTTGGTGCTTTCACTTTTCAGTTATGAGATGATGTTAATAACATTATGTATAATCTCTATCTTTAACAATATTTTCATCCTTTTAAACTCAGCGCAATCCCTCCCCCTTCTGCCCCCAACTTTAGAGCTCTGTACCTACAGTTTAGGTTCTGTTTATGCCGGTCTGGGTAAAAGATGTTTTACACAATAATTCCCACGTGCTGTTTTGTGCCGCAACAATAAAACAAAGGATATAAATCATTGAGCTTGCGAAATAATAATATAACACATCCCACCTCCATCCCACCCTCACCCTCCTCTCCACAGCAAGAGCCAGGAGCCAACGGCACAGAGATCCTGAGCGGTGTTCGTCACGTGCGTCCCGGCAACAACTTTGTCCCAAACTTCCAAATGTTTGAGAAGATCGACGTGAACGGGGCACAGGAGCACCACCTGTACACCTACCTCAAGGTAAGCCTCACTCACACTGCACCTGTCCTGAAGGTGTGCTATAGTACCACCCAGACGCCAGGAGCACCCCCTGTACATCTACCTCAAGGTAAGCCTCACTCACACTCACACTGCACCTGTCCTGAAGGTGTGCTATAGTACCACCCTGACGCCAGGAGCACCCCCTGTACACCTACCTCAAGGTAAGCCTCACTAGAACTCACAATGCACCTGCCGTGGAGGTGTGCTATAGTACCACCTAGACGCCAGGAGCACCCCCTGTACACCTACCTCAAGGTAAGCCTCACTCACACTCACACTGCACCTGCCGTGGAGGTTTGCTATAGTACCACCTAGACGCCAGGAGCACCTCCTGTACACCTACCTCAAGGTAAGCCTCACTCACACTCACACTGCACCTGCCGTGGAGGTTTGCTATAGTACATAGTTTATTATAGAGGATGACCAATGACACACAAGACCATTAAACAAACAAACAGGACACAAGAAAAGAGGAACACGTAAGACGATAGCTTCGGTCCAGTGTAAAATCAAAAAGAAAAGGAACACAAGTCGCAGCTCCCACCGGCGACACCCGCCATCAGTTCTCCATAAAAGTGCTGTTTATAAGTGTGCTTGATAGTACAGTAGAGCACGCTTGTAAAGCAGCCTCTAAATAAGAAGTGATGGTTATAAAGAACAGATTTTTCAGCACTTTTTGAAGAGGCAATACGGAAATCCTGACGATAGAAAAAACTGCTGTTTAAAAAGAGTCAAAATGTAAATCATGACTGAAACTGATAGAAAGAACTGCTGATACAAAACACTTATTTAAAGAACATATTTTAAGCACTTTTTTTAAAAAGAGACAATACGTCAATCCTGACCGATAGAAAGAGCTCCCGCTACAAAACACTTGTTCAGAATGTTCCAAGGTGTTCTCTATATCAGTGTTCTACTGCAGAGTTAGAAAGGTCTAAAACCTCGAGTCAACTGACTGACTGGTGTGTTGTTTCGTCCCCCTATGATGATCTGTCCCACGCTGCCTCCCCAGGGCCAGTGCCCGCCGACCACGTCACAGTTCCTGCCGGACTACCTCTTCTACTCGCCCATCCGGAGCAATGACGTGGCCTGGAACTGGGAGACCTTCCTGGTCGGACGCGACGGAAAGGTCAGGAAGAGGGCGCCACCTGCGGTTGACCCGTTGGCCTTGACATTGGACATTGAGGTGGCCATGGCAGACGGCGACCCCAGCATAGTGGGCTAAATTGGTGGATGGTTATTTTTATTATATCACCATTAACTTATAATTACATTCCCGATTCATTGTGACGTGTATTATGTGTGTCGTCAGTGTGTATGTGTGTATGTGTGTGTGTGTGAGAGAGAGAGAGAGAGAGAGAGAGAGAGAGAGGGGGAGAGTTTGTATAATGTTAATATGGTTGTTCAATTTGGATTTATTGAAAGTGTAAGTCCACTCCTCTTGCTTTTTTTTTCTTCTCTATGTTCATCAAGATACCAAACCCCCATACATGGACAGTAACAGATACAGAATACATAACAACATACATATGACACCAGACGAGATGTTATGATGTACCACGCCTCGTGTATGTTAATCGAGTTGTTTTTGTTTTTTTAAAAAACAGAACACTTTAAAGTCAAACTAGCGATACCGTAGGTTATTTTCCACAAGTAGTCCCAGTAGAGCAAGATTTGAAGAACCACATGATTCTATTATTAGAGTGTTGGATCATCACTCATTCTCTTTTCTCTGAGCTTCGTCCATCCACCCGCGACATTGCAAACAAAGTAAGGAAGCTGCTTTGGTGAACAGGTCGTAATGGTTCAGTCATTTCCCACCATTTCTCCACTCAAGAAGAAAATCTAATGAAGCGCCCCCTACAAACAGCGGCAAGGCTGCCGGGGGGCGTGGACAGTCTGCTCACAGCACCGCGAGGCTCGTGCATTCGTCTCCGTGGCTGACGCAGACCTTTTCGCCGCAGGGGTGGGGCAACGGTGGGGGCGACGAGCCTCGATCTGCTCACCTGGCTGGCACTGAAGAGAGGCTCATTCATCAGTGCCTATTGTGGAACCTTGTCAGTAATTATGGAGAATAAAGTACAACTACCTCTATAGAAGTTTTCTAAAGCTAGATATGACCACCTAATTTATTTTTTTTTCATACATTTGAAATAATGTTATGTAAAATGTTATTTACCACATCTAAAAAAAACTCCTGTAATCAATAAACGACTGTTGAAGAAGTAATGAATGTTTGAGAATTGATTTGTCAAAACAGAACATGTCTTTTTACAGTATATTGATAAAAAAAAAAACAGCATATGGGCAATTCTTCTCCAATTTTGTTGTATGGAAGAAACGACAATGTTGCCATTTTTGTTGAAGCTGAATTTTAAAATTTGAAATTACAACAATTTTGTCTTTCAACTTCTGTGGAAACCAAACACCCAGTTTGGCCGGCCTGGGAGTTGTTTCCATTACAGAAATAAGCAATGGCCATCACATATAACAGCATTATGGTGCAGGAAGACCTAGGGTCTTTAAAACCCCCTATGTGTACTAAAGTACTCAGTATGTTTAACTTGTGACCCTGCAGTCATGTACCAAAAGGCATGAAATAAGGGATGACCACTGAGTTGTAAACAAGACGACAAAAAGAGGACATCACAGAAAAGGGGAAAAAGTAAGAAAAGAAACAGAAGTAGAAGAGCCCACCAAGGACTCCCACCAACTGCCCTAACTTGTGACCATGTAGTTATGTGCCAAACAGTATGAAATACGGGACGCCCACTGAGTTGCAAACAAGACAACACAAACTGGACATGACAGAAAAGGGAAAAAGTTGGACAACAGCTTCAGTGAACTAGACGACATTAAACAGTAGCCTGAACCAGATAGTCTTGTTTGATGGCCTCCAGTGGAAATGGAGAATGCCCGGATGAAAATAAGAACGAACAAAATCAACTGATTAGTCGCTTTCCTCCATTTTATTCACTGGTGAACACCAATCAAAAGGAACAACAAAGGGTTGGAAGCAAACTGCATCAAAACACAAAAGAAAAGTTTGTCTAGGTCGGAAGTCTAAGGTAATGCCGCCATTCATGTTTTAGTCAACATGCTCTGAGATAAAACAACAAGCAGCAAGGTGCGGACTCGACTCGCAGACAAATTTCTCTATCGTATACAAAAATATTAACTTTAAAAATCACATTCTCAACAAGAATTTTCATGCATTCACATCGGGATGAGATGCACATGCTCAAATAAAAAGCATCATTCTAAGAGTGAAAAACGATTTTTTGTATTTGTGGAGAAGCTACGTATTTGCTTTGCTTTAGGTGAACAGATTAAATCTTTTACAGCAACGAAAAGCATGTAACATCAACGCAGATCATTTCCAATTATTTTACAAACCAACCCAAGTTATGACATAGATGTTAAAAATAAAACAGTGTTAACAATTCGAAAGATCAGTAATTTCTGGGAAGCTTTAAAAAAAAAAAAAGAAAGAAAAAGAAAAAGAAAAAAAAAAGAAAGAAAGAAGAAGAAAAAGAAAAGAAATTATATTTCAAAAAAAAAAAAAAAAAGGGGGGGGGGGGGGGAAGAGGCAGATTTAACAAATACTTTGAAAGAAGCATTGATCGATGGAATGAGGGCCATAGAGAAACCACCCAAAATTAAACCCACTCTGTTTCTTGATGATCAAGTCAAAATAGATGAACAAAGTTTAAGTAACATTTTTCGGTGTCCCAAGCAAACCACTAAATAAACTCGGCGAAAAAATTCTCACTGCAAAACACGTATAATGTATGTCTTCTAAAACATACTTGTTGAAAATATGATAATAAATTTACAAGTGTTGATAAAGCATGAATATATAATATGACTATCAAATTACTTCTGGAAATTACATTCCCAAAAAAGTTAAAGTCAGTTGTTTTCTTTAATTAATTGCCTGTCCTGTACACACAACAAAAACAGACTCGAGTCGTTTGTTTGCCACACCGAGGACTTGGCAAAGCTCGTCTGCTTGTTCATTGGTGGTTTTAGGGCACCATGACACAGGAGGATCACAGCCACAAAGGCGGCAAAGATAAAATAAATTGTTTATTTATTGGAGGTTTTAGGGCCTGACAACACACAAGAGTCATAGCAACGACACACGAGAGTCGTAGAGGAGCCCAGAGGAAAGTAAGATGATAGAATTAGTTCAAAGAGGGAACAGATCAAACCACAAGCAGCAGAGAGATGATTTACACTGAAAAATAAATATCATCTCTCATATCAAAATAAAAATAAGCAATGGCCATCACTCAGTACAGCATAATGGTTCAGGAAGACCCAGGATCTTTAAACCTCCTTTTTGTACAAAAATACTCAGTACATTTAACTTATGACCCCACAGTTAAGTACCAAAAAGTATGAAACAGGGGATAACCGCTGAGCCAAAGACAGAGCAACAAAAACAGGACATCACAGAAAAGGGGGAAAAGTAAGGTGATAGCTTCAGTGTAAAAGAAAAGAAACAGAAGTAGAAGTGCCCACCAAGGACACCCACCAATAGCCCGCAATTCGGCATTTAAAAGAGAGGACGTATCAAAACAAGAACAAAAAAGCAGAGCCATTATTATAATGCTTCAAGTACCACTACATTCATCCTGAAAGTAAAAGAACATGCAGTTTGGGTTTGTTGCCCCAATGACAACATTTGGGATAGGGAGTAACAATAAAAATTATTTTAAAAATAAAAAACCCGACCAGATTTTGAGAATTCACAGTCCTTAACAGTTACAGCAATAGCGTAAAAGAATTTGATGGAATGAAAAAAGAACAGATCTTAAGCCACTGTCTCATTCCATGTGGTAATGGAACAGCAAAAAATCTGTCTGATAAAAAAAAAAACCACTGAGATTAAGCACTGGTTTGGGATGTCACAGGCTGTTCTTCACACCAGTACTCCTCTGTGTAAAAACAGAAAGGAAGGAAAAAAAACAAAGGGAAAGACAACTACAATTGAAAGTTAAGACAAAACCTCCCGCCCATCCTGCCTAGTTGCCTCCCATGGGCGGGAAGCCTTGGCCAGGAGTCCACATCCCGGGCATAGGGGGCATCATGCTCGGCATGCTCATGACAGGCAGGGGGGGTCCCACGGGGGGCATGGCCAGCGGGAAGAAGGGGCCTGCGGGGGGAGGGACTGACGGGTTCATGGCAGGCGGAAACGGGGGTCTCATATTCATCTGGGGCCCACTGGCAGTGATTGGTGTGGGAGGGCCTCCAAACATGAGATGCGGCTGAGGTCCTGGGGCGGCCATATTGGGAGGAAGGGGTGCAGGGGGCATGTTGGGTCCAGGGGGCATGTTGGGACCCCCCACCACTGCTTTCTTGACCTCCTCGGGCGGAGGGGCTAGCCAGGTCCCTCCAGACGGAGTGCTTTCCTGCTGGGAAGTGGCAGGGTTTCTGGATAGAATCTGCGTGGCAAGTTGTTTGGCGATGGCCTCCAGTTGCGCTTTCTTCTCTGAGGGGTCGGAACTGGTGAACAACGGTGGTGCGATGGGCGGGGGGATGGGAGGAGGGGCGATAGGCAGGGGGATGGGGGGAGGGGCGATGGTTGGAGGCTGCATAGCAACCCCTGCCGAAGACTGGCTACCAGCCTTGACATAGCACAGCAGATCCGGGTGAAGGTCTTTGTGGGTGTTGTTGGATGATGATAACGTTGATGATGATGATCCTTGTTGCTGGTTGCCCACTGATGATGGCAATGATGATGATGATGATGATGAAGGTGGCATGGCAGATGATGAAGACAAAAATGATGAGGATGATGTTGGAGGAGGCAAGGAAGATTTCCCTGGTTTGAAATAGTTCAGTAAACCTTCGCCAACATCTTTTCCAGCAACACTCTTCTGGGATGACGGCCTCGAAGCCTGAGCTTTATCAGGTTCTCTTGCTGGATTCTCACGGCTCAGCCTGTCTGCCTTAGACAAGCTCCCCTTTTCATTGACGATGGCAGTCAGCGTCTCGGCCAGCTGGCTGATCTCATTGTAGGCTTTGGCTGCCCCGACAAATGAGCCGTCGTCGCTGGAATTGTCATTGACCTTTGCCCTCTCCTTAAGGTGGTTCATCAGGGTGGTGTACAGCGTCTTGCTGACAGCAATGTCCTCTTCTTGGGAGTCGCCAGACAGCCTGTTCACATAACGATGGCCAAAAATACTTTCGTTATTATTGAATGGTTTCTTTTTCTGTTCCTTTTTATAGAAGCTCAAAGTAAAATCTAACAGGCAATCTTTGTCTTTCCAAGGAAGTCAAGATTCAGACTGGGAACCTCTGAGGACAAAGAATGCGTGTCAGAGTGCCAAGAATTCAACTTTGACAAAAGAGAAAATTTTTAAAATTTTTCTGTTCAGAAAATGAATGAAATTTCTCGAAATTGCTAGCCATCACAACTAAGGGCCCAGGAACAGCTTCTTCAACTCTCCAACCTCTCAGACACCAGTAAAAGAAATAAATTTCTAAAACAATGGAATTGTTCTTACCTTCTTGTCCGTTCCTCCTTAGGGGCCTTCTCTTCATCTGAAAAAAAAATAAAAAATAAAAAAACAGGGGTGAGAGATGGTATAAACCTTCATTAATTCTGTCTTCAAAACTACATTGTGTACTTACCAGGGACGGGGAATAGTTGATGAGAACAAACACTAAAACCTTTGAAGGCAAGGCTTTAGCTTATCACTCTTGGTTAGAGAAGCACTGAACTCAAATGTTTGAAGGAAAATCATCAAAATCCCCATCTGTGTTTTACTGGTAAGTATGGTGGGTGCGTGATTGAATGAGTGGATGGTCAAGGTTATGTTGTAGTAATGGATTGAGTTTGTTTGTTGATTGGTGGCTCCAGGCTGTTGACAGTCAAAATGGAACACCAGCTCGTGTGTCGACATGGTTGGGCTGGCCAAGAGTTTGTCTACTTTAATTATAACCAATATTAGTAACAACCGCCTGGTGGTAAATCGGCTCATTGGTCTTTCTGGTCAGCAGATACCACCAAGGCAACAGCAGCTATTGTTCAGCATAAGATTGAGTAATATCCCGTGTGTATTGCTCATTATGCCACGCAAGATTAAGGCACGGTGGACTGATCATCTGCCTGTCCTCATTTCTTGTGATCAAAAAGTTTTACTAGCTCCTTGGAGCTGGGTCCCAACAATGCTAAGGCGGTATGTAGGGATATGGATAACAAAACAAACCATTCGTAACACCAAGTAAGAAGCAACTTTTTGTTTACCTTGTGCATTTTTCCACTGAACTTTCCATTCTTCTGTGGCTGTGAAATGAATAAAAAGTTTTTATTATTAACTTAAACAAAAAATTATAAAAAAAGAAAAAGACAAGACAAGACAAAACAAAACAATTTCACGTCAAAGTAAATTTGTCAGAGGCTTCCACGTGACAAACCTCCGCAGCAAAAGACTGGAAAGGAAACTTTTGATTATTAATTATTTCCAAGCCCCCCCCCCCCCCCATTTAAAACAAAACAAAAAGAATCACAAAAGAAAACCACACTGCAATATAAAATAATTTTTTTAAATGGGTACAAATATTTCACTTTCCCCATGATTGCAATTATTTACAATAATAAATTATTTATTTTCATTGTTATTATTATTATTATTATTATTATGATTATGATAATTATGATTATGATGATTATTATTATTATTATTATTATTATTATGATTATCATTATTATTATTATAGCTGACCCATTTCTATGGAGGCAGGCATGAACCCATTCCCCTCAAATACAAAAACCCAAACTCCCCAAGAAAGGAAATTGACTATGGGGGGGAAAAAAATCCCAACTAACTCTGAAGCCTGATCTTACCGCTCTGAGCAATATTTTCCAGATCAGATTTCAGAGCCAGATCCTTGGCTGTGGATAAATGATATAAAAAGGTTACAATATTTTATTGCTGACCTGGAGAGCTTGTAAGTAATAACAGTGGTCTAATGGGTGACTAAGTCTTTGGCACCTGTGAGAATAGAGTCAGATAGGCGGAAGACTTGGCCAAATGAACAACCAGAGAGTCAATTTACTATTGTATTACATGAACAGCCCCTAATGTCAAATTCATTTTCCTGTAACTGTAAACCAATATCTTTGACTGCATTGCTTTGTTTTAGTGGCTTCTAAGAAAGGCTTCCACAGTCTATTGGTGTGGAGCAAACCTCTAGCTGGGTGTTGGGTGTTGGGTGCTGTCGACTGTTATGAAAAACATTATTATCCTTTTCCATGGCCTGACACTGTCTTTGGTCGTCTCAGGAAGAACAGGTCCATACAAATACAACCACTAGACAAATTGACAAATTGACCAAAGAAAGGAGACCACGCAGACCTCCAGACCACAAAGACCACGCAGACCTCCAGATCACACAGACCTCCAGATCACACAGACCACACAGACCTCCAGACCACGCAGACCTCCAGATCACACAGACCTCCAGACCACACAGACCTCCAGACCACATAGACCTGCAGACCTTGCAGACCTCTAGACCACATGGACCTCCACAACCGAATACAATTCTCCCCAACATAAAACATCTTTATTCATCCACAATGGGCAATTGCATGACGGGTGAAATGAAGTAGATCTTATCTTATCTGATTACAAAACAAAGGACCCCAGAAAATCCAACATCCATAAATGAATTGCTAACGTCAATACTCCAAGGGAAACACAGTAGAGCTCTGATAAAAAGAACAGCTTGCTCCGCTGCAAATGGATCCAACCATACTTGAGCATACCATTTTATGACAAACAACACTTCCTACGTACCCGTGACGCCAAGTTTCCTGGGAGGGGAAGAGAACTTATGCCTCCCCTGGCTGCCGGCACGCGGCTTGTTGTGAGGATCCTGTTTACATTGGTCTGGGGGTCGTCTGGTTGGGGAGAGGGACCTCCTCACCACTCGTCTATCTTCATCAATGATGACGGGTGACCTTGAGCTGTTACTCCTCACCTTCACTACTTTGGACCGTCGAGGACTTGGAGGACTGGAAGGAATGGGATGCCCGGTGATGATGATGATGATGATGATGATGATGATGATGATGGTCATGATGATGATGTTGATGTTGATGATGATGGTGGTGATGATGATGATGATGATATTGATGGTGATGATGATGGTGATGGCGTCGATGATGATGATGGTGATGGCGATGATGATGATGATGATGATGATGATGATGATGATGATAACAGTAACAACACATACACTAGTATTGCACATTTTCATTCATGAATGAGGCGAGAAGTTTTAAATAGGAACAGACAGAAGAGATAATGTAAATTTTTATGCTCGCTACTCAAATTAATAAAAAGGAGAACTGATAAACTGACATCTTTGTACAATTTCACAAAAACTGAGTTTTAAAGAAAAAAAAAAGTTTTTCTCAAATAATTCCTATCGAATCAGTGATAAATCGGTGGTGATTTGTTTTGTCTGGGAGCAAGAATAGAATGCAATACTTTGATTTCTAAGTGCTTGTGTAATCATGATTGACACTCTGTCATACACTGTAGAGCTTTTGAAGTGGGTTTTGTTTTGTTTTGTTTTGTTTTCCTTATGCTTTCATAACACTTTAGCAGCATGCTCCCCTGGAAAATTTTGAAAATAACTCTTAAAAAACAGCCGTCTGGGCATATTCTGGCCTATTTCTGCTCCATTTGAAAACCAGTTTTTCATTGCAGATTTTAGCCTAAGTTGCGCCTTTTGCCACAATTACTTGAAAGGCTGCGGTAGCGAACCAAGAGACAAGGGGTCTAAGTTACGCTTTGACCAGCCAAGGTAAACAAACCAATATTGAATCTGTTCAACAGTATCACAGGTCGAGGCTATCTGTACTCGTATGCATCTATTGACAATTGCGATCATAAGTTCACCAAGTACATTCGTGATACTCACCTCTACTGCCCTAGATGTAACCTACAATAAAGCTAAAGCCACTGAAAGCCGGATCAAGAAAATTTGAAGGTATAGAAATCCATCCTGGCCTAATTTTTCCAGATTTTTCTTCTCCGGATTTTTTCTCAGACTTTTCGGGCTAAAAAAGAAAATCCAGAGGTTCCAGAAAAACCGGAACAGGTTCCATCCCTGTTAAGGCAAGGTACAAGGGAGGCGACTCACCTCTTCTCTCTCATTTTACGCCAGGAAAGAGCCCTCTTTCTACTGTGACTTCTTCTCTGCCTCTGAGATCTTTCCTGGCTCAATCTCCTGATTGGACTCCTGTCTCTGCCCCTTCGCTGGTTATCCCCCCTGTCCCTGGTCCTTCCACTTTTCAGGTCTTCCAGAAGAGGTCGAAGGTCGCCCTCCTCACTGCCTCCTCGTCTTCCAATAGGTAGACGGTCGCCTTCCTCGCTGCCGCCTCGTCTTCTGTCACTTGTCATTGCACTCCGAGGGACAATCACTTGGTGTCTCTTGTCAAAATCTAGATCGCTCAAGTCTGGCAATTTTTTGGCCGTCCTCCCACAGTCACTGCCACGACTTCGGTCACCAAACTTATGGGATTCTCTGTCTTCAGGGAAATAAGGCTCAACTTCCCTTCTATCAGGTTCCTCGCTATGGACAAAGTCTCTTTCTCGGCTCGTTACAAAGTCTCTATCTCTGGATGATACAGACCGCCGATGCTCTGACCTGAAGCCTTCTTCTTTCCTCCGGTCGTGGTAGTTCTCCCGGGGCCTCTCGGATGCTGGGTGATGATCAGAGACCCTGCGGTGACCTGGCCCCCTGTCATCCACACTGGACATTCTCCGGTCCAATGGAGGGGAGGCTCCTCCTTGGCCATCATGGGCGCGCCGCCCAATATCGCTGGTGACAAAAATTTAAATTGCAATAAAAGAACAATTAAAACATCCACTACAAATAAAATTCCAGTCAAAGAATGCCTCGGGTTGACATCAAGGGTAATTTAAAAATTATATTTTGCACAAATTTTATATCAAATTACCTGAGAATTTTTGGCTCTCCCTCCCTTTTAAATTATGAAAAAAAGGAGAGAGCATATTTTCAAACACACACATACACACAAACACAAAAAAAAAAAAACCAAAAATAAAACAAAAAAACAAAGCTCTAGAGATTCCAATGCTAAACTCTCCAGAAGACCAGGAAGAGACACCTCTCAAATTGGGCTTGTTCAAGTTGAGGAGAGCAATAGTGAAATATTAGTTACAGAAAAAACTACTAAAAGCATTGACTTATGACTGACCATCAATGGATATAAGTACTTCCACCTAAACACTGAGCTAAGGCTCAATGAAAAGTTGTTGAAGAGCTGTTTGAAAACGCCTTAACATTGATTTTGACAACTGAAAAAGGCCCTTGGGAAAAAATCATTTTGAGCCCATGACTACTCAGTTCCAGCTGATACAGATGGTTTCAATGAAATATGTAACCATCATCATTTCTGGACATTTTCCTCTCCAGCCAGATCTGTCCTCATTTCCCTCCCTTAGCAGCCACTGCTACAGGGAGCTAACACTGTGGCTAACCTTTCATCCCACACCTGATTTCTCCTATATTTTAATCTTAGGACCTCAGATCAGGCGAAATAGCCAGCTAAATTTACGCATATATTTAGGTGGTAGATCTCCCTGGGTATCTCGGATGCCGGATAATGATCAGAGACCCTGCAGTGACCTGGTTCCCTTGTCATCCACACCGGATATTCTCCGTTCCAAAGGAGGGGAGTCTCCTCAGGGGCAATTATGGGCTGATTTCTCCTCCCTTTAAATCTTGGGATGACCTCAGATCGGGAAAGATAGCTCGCTAAATTTAAGTATATAATAAAGTTGAGGAAGTACTGTCTGTTAAACACTGCTTAACCATTTTCAATTGCACAAAAGATAATTTAATTATGAAGAACAAGGTATGAAGATGTCTTTTTCCTGTTTTTGTTATCATAATTTTTTTCTCTCTAAAAGGCAAGCTTAAAAATGTTAATATCATAAATGAAACTTTCTTCCAACCTGTTACGTGATGCATTGGGCCACATATTCAAAGGCTTTGAATGTCTCCATTTACTCAGTCTCTCAGGACTGCAATGGTCTCCGGCTTCCTGTCTACTCCTTTTGGCATTGCCCTGTTTACGTTCTGGTTTCTCCTCCCCAAGATCAGAGTCGTCAGAGACATCAGAGAGTTCCGGATTTTTTATTAATTGCACTGATGATTTGGGCTTGACTGTACCGGTACCTGAAAGCATTTAAATAAATAAAGAAAATATGAAACTTCAGGAGGCTTTCCATGGGACTGTTATAGGTGGCGCCAAAAGCTGCGTGGATAAAGTTCACACATAAAACTGAGCTGATTTCCATTTCCATGGACAAGATACCACACATGGTTCTTGCTGCCAACATTCCATTGCAATCACTCAATTCACATCAAGATGCCGAGGCTGAAAAGGTTTTTACAATACAAGCAGCGGTTGCAGAACAATCATATTTAGATGAAACCAGCATACGTCATCATCATCATCATAATCCACCGTTTCTCTCTCAGATCAACTCTATCAATAATATTTTTTGTGAGCAATGATTTTAAATCATGTTCAAAAATATCTGAATATTTCTTTATCTAGAATAGGTCAAGGTAGAGAACAGATGCAAACTTGTACAGCTATTCTACAAGTCCAGGGACACAGGTTCACCAGACTTCACATCACAAGCACATCCTTTTCTTTTCTTTTTTTAACCCCACCATTCCCCAGAGTTGTGGAAGGGAAAAGTGGAAAGCTGTGCAGCTCAGAAGAAAGAAAAAAAGGCCCCTGCATCAATATTTCAGCGTGGCGTATTCACAGCGGGGCATATTCTCTGTGTCATGGAAAGGGAAATATATAAAATATAGCGAGCAGTTTTCACCGCGGTGGTTGAATGTCATCGCGGCATGCTGCATAAAACAGTTCCAGATGCCTTAAATCTTGCAGGTATCCAGACCTGGCATGGAATGAGTTGGAGACTATGGCACAGGACACAGTGCCGTGGAGAGCACATGGAGGGCCTCAGTCAAGCAAATGAATCAAGTGCAAGGATATTAGAGTTGCTTTTCTCAAGAAAACATAATATTGCCTAAGTGAATAAATCTTCATCATCTAAAAGTGAAATTAAAGAGATTTTATCTACCATCATCCCCTTCAATAACTGTGTTAAGAGACATGCAGGTTACTATCCCTTATAATCATTTGATCTAAATGGGGTGGGTGGGGTGGTGTAGGGGGAGGGGTTGCTCTTGTATTTCAAATATTAGCCAGGGAAAATGCAGAGAGGAGAAAACACCACCACAGAGATAAAAGGAAAAACTGTGGGATAATAGAAAGATTTGAAATTGTTGGGAGCAGAGAATGCAACAATCCACAAACCTTTGGAGATGGCTTTGTTCTTTCGGAGAGATTCCACCGTGTTGGGTCCTTTCCAAGCCCCGGCTCTTCCCGTCAGAGTTTTTTCCACGCATTCCACATCCTCCACCAGCATTAAGACCACCGGCTCCTCAATTTTCATATCCGCCTGAAAAACAGTCAGACAAAGGCAAGAATGACGTGAGAAATCATAGTTTAATTTTGTTATCCCGTCATTTTCACAAAATAAACAAAACTGTGATTGTTAAATGACATGAAAGATAATCAAATGACGTCAGTCAACATGAACATTATATCTCAGGCAAACACTGTTACTACTTTAGCACGGGTGCCACACCATGAAGCTGAACAAACTGAAACCAGGCAGTGACTGCCCACTAAATACCAATTCCACCTGTAAGCGTTATGTACCATTGTACAAACTTCAATTACTGGCATGAAAAACGTGGGTTTGCTGGTAAAGTTCTCTAGACATTATTAAACAATTTTAACAATGACTATGATGCTTTTGACGGCATGCCAGCAATTTGTGGCAATCCGGCATCCATCCATGCATTTGTTTGTTTAGTGGAGGTTTTAGGGCCCCAAGACACACAAGGGTCATAGACGAGACCAGAGGAAAGTAAGATGACAGAATTAGTTCAAAGAGGGGACAGAGTAAATAAAAAACAGCAGAGATGATTTAGACTAACAAAATTAAACATCACCTCTAAAAACACATATGCGAGTTGTTTCCCTCACAGCACTTCAGCATCAGATCCTCCCTCAATTTGAGCAACAGAATGGTGAAAAAAGAATTGAACGCAAGCCAAACAAGGCCTTTACAAATTATAAAATACAAAGGATTAAACTTACATTTGTGTTGGCATTAATATCTCTTGGCACAGCTTTCAGGGTTTGGTAACTCTTTTCAACTTCCACAGCAGCTTCCTTCTTCTTTCTTTCTAGAATTATCTCTGCATTGGAATTAAGACAATCTTAGTGGCACTAATTACATAGTAAAACTCAAAACAAGTTTCTGATCTTTGTCAATGGGGGAAAAAAAAATTGAACAGGGCTTAGGATCTAAAAGACATTAAGAAATTTAACACAATTGAAATTTGTGAGGGAGTAAAAAAATAAATAAAAAAAAAAAATATATATATATATATAAAAAACACTTCGGCTGGGCAACGTACAATGAGTAACCGACAAGGAGTAGCGCCCACTAACACTAGTTGCAGTAATAAAAGCCTGTGAACAAGTTTACCAGGGCACCACGACACACAAGGATCACAGCTGTGCCCAGATGATAGATAAGTTTAAAGAGTAGATTGGCTTTGACCCTGCCAGAGACATTTCATACAGAAGGATTTACGGGGGGGGGGGGGGGGGGGGGGATCTCCTCTCTCAAAGATAACTGACTGAAAGATGATTTACATGGGAAAAAATATCATCTTCCACGAAAAAAAGAAAACACCCACGCAGACAAAGGCACAACAGGCAGAGC
>JBCIKM010531452.1:0-18328 GCA_039654465.1 Melibe viridis | reverse complement strand
AGGGAAGAGGGGGACCCCCCCCCCCCCCCCCCCGCCAATAAATAGTTATGAAATTAAATAAATGCACACCTTATATTTTCCAGAATCTGCTGATTGTGTTTAAAGGGTATCAAATTTGATGCTGTCGCCAGATATCTTTTACAGAAATATGAAAACAAATTGTTTTGTGTCCTTATGTTATGTTTTGAAATGTTAGATTTTAAAATGATAATGCAGAAAGACCTTTAACTACCTAAAGGGTGGACTACAATCATAGTTTTTATTCTCTTCTTGCAATATACTTACTACTCCGTCAGAAATACTTTTTGATATTCTTGTCTTGTACTGACAGAAGTAGTAAAGAAAGTCTTTTTCACCACTTTCAAAAGAATAGTCCTCCACTGTATTGCAGACTAACCCTCAAAGACTGATGATTTTCGTTTGTCTTCATGGGGATGTATTGCAAAATTTTAATCAGTTTTGTTTATTTTATTTGTCTTTATCTGTAAGGGCTTTGTCACATAACTTTGTGCATGTGAAATGTTGATTGATCCCCCAACTGTGTAGGCTCTACATCACTATGAAAAAGAAAGAGGGAAAAAAATAGGTTAATTTGTCCATCTTTATCTCTGCCTCTCAGGTACAATGCAAACAAAGGATGGAAGAAAAGATGGGTTGTGTTCAATGGAAATTCCCTCCGCTACTATGACAGCAACACAGTAAGATAGATTATGATAAGAGTGATAATTGTATCAGTGTCTTATTTGTGTTTTCCAAATGGCAGACGTTATCTGTCTTGGCACTATTTGTCCACATTGGTGGATGATACAATTTCCTGAATAGACTGACAAAAAGCCAAACTTATTGGTTTGCAAGCAAATAAAATTTTAGTTTGTTATATACTTAAATTATTTGGGTGGCGATTGACTAAAGAATAAACTTGATCCAAAAATTGACACGTGTGTTGTATTTGTATGTCTACCTTCTATTCAATGGATTTCCCCGTGACACGCAGTGATGATGAGCAGCCAATCAAATCCGTTTAAATATTGTTAGAATGTGGATGAATAGTCACTTCATTTCCAGTTTCCAAATCACTGTTTATCATTGGTTGGGCATGTAATACAGGGAATATCCATTGACGCTTCATTGATGTCAAGTGAACACAAGTTAAATGCAGCCACTCATGGCCACGCAAACAGAGACTTCTATATGTCACATTACTTGATACATCATTTTTGTTGGGTTTGAATTAATTTATTTACATTTATTTACCAAATTTGCTTTATTTGTTTGTTTTTGTTGGTGGTTTTATTAAGGCCCCACGACACCCAAGGGTCATAAAGGAGCCTATTCCTAATTTGTCAAATGAAAAATGTGTCCATATCCACTGCCATTTTTTGTGGTTTAAGTTTATTTTCTTTAAAAGATTTATTTTCAACCCATCTTGTTTGTAGTTTTTATTTCTTCCTGTAACCACATGATCTTTGCCAAGTTTTATTGTGATGAGAAGTATGCATCTTTGTTACTTTGTGATTTCAGTCCCTTATCGAGATATTAAAAATACAAAATTAAACTTACAACACCGACATACTCTTTGTACAGACATTTTTTTATCTGTAACCTCCTCAGTCGCAGGTCTCCAAAAGGATCATCCCTGTGGCCTGTATGAAGGGAGTTGTCAACGACATCAAGGTGAGAGACGACCACTAACCGCTTTTGACACATTTGTGACAAATTAATTTGGTCTCATTTTTTCATAATGAATTAATTTACCAGTAGCAACATGTCAATAAGTGTAACTTTATGATCAGAAGTCTGAGATTTGCCAGAGATGATGAAATAAGGTGAGTCTGATGTTCAATGCTGAAAACACGGGAACCAGGATTAGAGTCATATGTTGTACTAGACAGTCAGCTATTAATTGCCATTGCTTTCCACATCATATTTACTCACACCAAATAACAGATAGAGCTACCCATTGTCTGCTAGATAGATGTGAGGAGTTGAAGTGTCTGATCTCATATTTTTCTCTGAGAGATAATTACTCTTTACAGGATACTGCTTAAGATTAAGATACTTAAACTATAAATAGCTCTTCACGTTTTACTTCCTTTTACATAATTCAATATAAGACAATAAGATCTTTCAGTTTTAATCTGTTTAATGGATGAGAACAGTCATTATCATTCCTTGCCTGGGTTTAAACGTGTAGTTTAGGGGAGCAGAATCGTCAAGTTCTAAATGGCACTTTGATGAGTTAAAAGGCTGTCTATACAATACATTTCATCAACACTTAAGTTGTTTCTTTAAAGGAGTGTTTTGAGCTCTATCAAAAAATCACCAATTAAGGTTGTTTTTTCTCACCCTCAGACAAATGACAAACACAACTTTAAATTCAAAGTGACGACAACATTGCAGGATCGAGTCTTTATTTTCTCCGCTGAGTCATTAGGTGAGTAGTCTGTGGTTGGAATAGTGGTTCCTCGGCACTGTCCATGAAGGCAATCTAGTTTGTGAATACATCAAAAGAATTCACCTTAGTCTCATCTGGTCCCTCCTGCTGCTCTCTCTCTCTCTCTCTCTCTCTCTTTCTCTCTCTCTCTCTTTCTCTCCCTGCTCTCCCTGCTTGCTCCCTTTCTCTCCTTCTATCTCTATGCCTTCTCTCCCTCTCCCTCTCTCTCCCTCTCTCTCCCTCTCTCTCTCCCTCTCCCTTTCTCTCTCTCTCTTTCTCCCTCTTTCTCTACCTGCTGTCTTTCTCTCTCCTTCTATCTTTCTTCCTTCTGTCTCTCTGTCTCTCACACTCTCTCCCTCTTTCTCTCTCCCTCTCTCTATCTATCTCTCTCTCTCTCTCTCTCTCTCTCTCTATCTCTCTCTTTCTCTCTCTATCTCTCTCTCTCTCGCTCTCTCTCTCTCTTTCTCTCCCTGCTCTCTCTCCCTGCTCTCCCTGCTTGCTCTCTTTCTCTCCTTCTATCTCTATGCCTTCTCTCCCTCTGTCTCTCTCTCCCTCTCTCTCCCTCTCCCTTTCTCTCTCTCTTTCTCCCTCTTTCTCTACCTGCTGTCTTTCTCTCTCCTTCTATCTTTCTTCCTTCTGTCTCTCTTTCTCTCACACTCTCTCCCTCTTTCTCTCTCCCTCTCTCTCTCCCTCTCTCTATCTATCTCTCTCCCTCCCTCTTTCTTTCTCTCTATCTCTCTCTCTTTCTCTCTGTCTCTCTCTCTCTCTCTCTCTCTCTCTCTCTCTCTCTCTCTCTCTTTCTCTCTCTGTCTAATGGTGCAGGTGCATTGCCAAGAGGAGACAAAGTCATAGAAAGAAAGGAAAAAGACAGAAAGGTGGGAAGCCTTCCAAAGTTTACCTACACCATTTTCTTTGCTTTATGACAACTTTTCAAGACATGGTAGATGATGAGAAAATTGAAAAGAACTTCCAATCCAACCAATGTGGCAGCTTCAGTGCTGCAGGTAAACCTGGCATGTCCACTATTCAGTTTTAGTCCCATCCTGACTACTTGGGGTCCTGGAAGGGAGTTCATGGTGGGCTCTAATGCTGCTTCTTGCTGTAGGAAGAATGCCAATTTGCCATCTGACTTTAATTACAGCACTTAATGAATGTTCTCTGTCTATAACAAGAAATAAAGATCTCGCAAAAGCTAAGCAAGTCATTCCTTTTTTAAATCAAATCCCTTTATGGATACCATAGCTCTCATGGGATATCATTTATCATCAAATCACATAATGCTCCTCGTTAAAAAAAAAAAAAGATTGGATAAAGACAGATATTGTTTTGAGATGTTAACATTTTGATTTGTTTTGTCTTGTGGCAGAGGATTGTGTATTATGGGCCAATTCCATCATGGCAGCCATCACAGAGTTTAAGGTAAACTGCTGCTATCAAACTAAAGTACAACACTGATATAATGAACAACTTTGGACGTTCCAGATTAGTTCTCAGTATCAGTAGTTCTTCATATCAGTCAGGATTTATGTATCGACTCTTTTCAATGTGTTTTAATGTCTGTTCTTCATAAAACATCAGTTCTTGATAAGAGTGTGCTTTAAAAGTGTGCTCGACTGTATTCACGTTTGGGTTTGGGTTTTTTTTTTAACTGTCACCAACTGTGTTTTAGAATGCCATTTAGAGTCTCCTTCCTTCCTCTGCAATCTCTATAATGTGACTGTAAAAAAATTTTTCCATTCCAGCAGTTTTGAGTCACATTAACCTTATTCTGATTGCTCTGAAGTAAAAAAGCAAGACTTATAGATGTTTCTTGCTCTGAAGTAAAAAAGCAAGACTTATAGATGTTTCTTGTGTATTGTTAGAATATTGTATGTAAAATACTGGGATGTATTTTCATTTTTATTTTATGTGTTTCTTTTGTACTTTGGGTGTTGATTTTTTATATTATTTGTCTTTCAGAAATCAAAAATGGACGGAGGCAGCCCTCCCGTAGAGGAAAAAGCAGACAAAGAAGTAAGTGGCTGAACTGGATGAAGTCTGCAAAGGTTAAAACAATTTGGTCTGTCTACTCCTCATCACAAACTAGTCTACATTTATCTGAACAAAAAGAAACATTATTGCCTAGAATAAATTTGCCATATTATTGCATGGCTACTTGTTGGCAGTTTTTGCATTTATTCATGATCTTTTATTATCTTTTTATTATATGCTCTTTATAGCTTCTGAAAAGTGCTCCCAGTCTCTGTTGTGCTACTGTCTACTCCAACAGCTTTTGATCTCTTGTCATAGAATTTTGAGCTAGGGAAAATATTAGAGGAAATTCACCTTATTTCACATCCTTACAGTGCTGTCCCTTAATTTTGTACTTGTGTTCAGTGTATTATCCAACAACAAAGCAAGACCTGGCCCAAATGATAAGCTTGTGATCAAACAAAAGCATAAATTATGACTACGTACTGGAATAAATTCATGTGTACAAAATTAGGAACTGGTACTAAACGGAGCACATACTATAAAGCAAAAGTTTTGAACACAGAAAAATTATTAAAGAAGTCACCTTGTAGCAATAGCAGCGCTATTCATGCTTGACAGAGACATCTGGAGACCACATCTAGGACCACATCCGAGAAAGCTTCCCTCTATCCTTGCATTACTCAGGATCAAACAAGAACAGTGTAGGGTTGCTGCCTAGCCCTCCTAGTTATTAGGATTCTCCAAAGACAAAGATCAGTAAAATTGACCAAGTCAGTTTAGTTTCACTACTTAAGGGATCTAAGTCATGGACTCAGTGAGTCCTGTGAAACAGTTATGAGAGGGTATTCTGGTATTTTCTATATGAGATGATGTCCTAGTATTTTGTATTTGAGATGGTATCACTGTTTTCTTTTTTATGTATCATTTGTCAGGGTTTCATCAAGTTCGGCAACATGAGAAAGTATTATGTCATCATCGCTGGTCATCATCTACGATACTTCAGGTCTTTCAAGGTTTGTATTTCTTTGATAACACACTTTACCTCATTTGACTAATTCTATCAGAGTTGAAGATTAAGCTCAGAGGTCCCTCTAATTGTGCACAACATTCTCTCTGTCCAAAATGGAAAATGCCTAACCGGTGGCTTTGTCATCATATTTTTGTTGCCTGCCAGGGTTGTGGTATTGTAAAGCCCTTTGAGGTCTTGGCTAAAAGCCCATAACAATCATACTTTTAACATTTACACTTTGATGGGGGTTGCTACTGATCCTTTCACCTGACCCTTCCAAATTTTGTCATTACTTAAGAGTATTTAAATAAAGCACTCTTCTTTAATGTGCACACACAGACAGGAAAAACCCATACCAAGTCTATTGCTCAAGTGTGAACTTAAAACTCAAATTTGGATGATTTATCTGTTTTGATAAGAAAAAACATATTACTAAATTAAGTTAGTCAAGACACAAAAGTTGTAAATTATTTCTATCTCATCTTTTAAGCCAAAGGAAATGGTGTTGTTATCATTATTTATTGGAAGAGTATAAAGACAAATTCTGCAAGCCATTCTTTGGGACAGATTTCTGGACTTGAAACTTTTAGCCAACTTCCTATATGATGATCTTTATAAAATCCTTCTTCCGGTGTATTGTATTATTCCTTTCATCAACAACCCCATGCATATTTTTATTTGTGTTTGAGTGTCATGTTATTCAGGGAAAAGGTTTTCTTTTCATTCTATTATATTGTATTGTTTGTTTTTGTTGCTTCCTCTGTTGTGCAGGATTTCCAAATGTGCTCCCCAATCCACGAGGTGGACATGAAGCTGGCCTCTGTCAAGGTTAAAGACAGGAAAAAATGCCGTCTTCAGCTCTGGCTCAACTATGACCATTTTGAGTAAGTGCTACCTACCCGCCTTTTATTGTTTTACTTTACAGAGCCATTAGCAAGCATCGACTCCCAGGCTCTCATTACATCCATTAGTGTCCAATCAATCCTGATAAGAATGGGGGAAATTATGAATAGCTCAATATTTGCTAGCTATTTCGTTACTGGACAATCGAGGTTGAGGTGGCCAATTGTCTGGGTTTCTTCCTGAGAGTGAGAGCAGAGAGGTGACTCAACCTTGGCCATTCAGTACAACAAATCGACTGTCCACATTTGGGGACTGCGTGAACGATTTGTTATGACCCACGCCCACATTTTTGATCCTTCATCCAAGAACCCTGGCAGCTTTGATTGTCATCTTTCTTGGACCTCTTTGCCACCTCTTGGCGTTGCCACATTCCACTTCTTATTCCATTCCAGTCGGTACTGGTAGAGAGTGAATGCTGATAAGTGCTCTATGACACTGCGACCTTGAGATTTTTTATACCCCCAATCGGTTACGAAAACTGTCAGCACGGTTTAATTATAAACTCATCTGAGCTTTTCCAAATGGATGGATTGAAAAGAGGATAAGGCTGAGCTCAGTTGTTTAGCTTCTGTATTCGAAACAATACAAATAATTTCTCACAATTTATCAAATAATTTGGGGTTTTATTCCTGTAGTGTCAACAATCAGTGTGCAATTAGTTTTTCACCTATGATTTTATTGAATGCTTAACATGATATTAAGTATCACTATGATTATTCTTTGACTTTTTGGCTTTGATATGATTCTTAAGTTTGTTAACGTATTTTCTTTTAAATCTTTTTTTTTTTATTGAATTCAATGTTATTTACAATGTATTTTGTTACCTTAACATGACATTCACATCCCTGCAGCCTTAGCTTTGACACGGACTCTGACATGCAGTCATGGCGTATGGCCATGGAGGATGCCATTGCCGAGGGTCTGGCGGATGACACGGTGCTGGAGAAGGTCTTTGAGAACATCAGCAACAAGGAATGTGCCGACTGTGGATCAGAGAGTAAGCAACTTATCATTAAATAATCATAATGCACATGTATACAGTTAAAAAAAAATAAACTATTCTCTCCGTGTACGCAAGCCTTCAGGGCAAAAGGAACATTACAGTTAAAACATGATGATACTGGCAATTTCAGAAACAACACTCACTGGATGATTTACAGACACACACGTCATCGTCATAGAGTTTGTCTAGTTTACTCAATTTTGCATCAAAAGAACCATGAAGACAAGAAGACAAGTTAACATGTCCTTGAGTTTAGAACCTGAAATCTCATTTTTAAGGACGTGACAATACCATTTTTTAAAACTTCATTAACTACTGTAATACTTTTAACACTTGTTTCACTGACATTTTGTTGTGCAGAGCCTCACTGGGCATCCATCAACCTGGGCATCGTTGTATGTAAGAACTGTGCTGGTATCCATCGCATGTTTGACTACCACGTGTCAAAGATCCGCTCCCTCCGCATGGACACTCGAGTGTGGACACCCAGCCTGATCGAGGTGAGCCTTGGCATTTATTTGGTATACTGTAGTTAGAATACAAGAAGATTTACAATGTTGATTTATTTTGTGGGGTTTTGTGGAGTTTTGTTAATACTTATGGAGGTTTTTCATTAAAAAACTTCCATTTTTTTAAAATCGTTTAAAATATATTTTCATTTTAAAAAAGGGCCTTTTAAACATGTCCATTGATTCAATGATGTTAAGAGACTATTAGGTATTTACAAATATCAACTTAAGCACTGTTTATACCCATGTAATTTAACTTCAATTTGAAAGCTTTAAGTTGGGTTTTTCTTGTGTTAAGTTATTATTTTTTACCTTGTCAGATAAGTCATAAGAAAATTAGCCTGTTTTTGAGAATGTGTCCCTTTCATTTTATCGTGCAGCTCATGATTACGATAGGAAATGCCAATGCAAACTCGTTCTGGGAGCACAGTCTGCCCTCGGGGATGAAATTGCTTCCCAATTGTAGTATTCAGGAAAGGAAAACATTCATCCACAAGAAATACCTCAACAAGAAGTTCTGCAACCAGCACCCTCTGTCAGGCACGCCCCAAGCTTTGGGAGAGGTAACACCCCTGCTATAGATCATACTTTCATGAAACATTACGGGACAAGATAGTTTTGTTGAGTGGCCCCCAGAGATGCTATTTTTATTTCAAAGTGGCTGTATGAAGTAAAACTATTCTAGGGGATTAGCATTGAATACCCTGGATTTTTTATGACTGCTTTAAAACACATCAAGAAAAAAGGGACTAAAAGCTAAAAAATAAGTAACTTGTGTTTTTATGTTTTTGCATTCATGTTCTATCCCTTGCATCCTCTGACATTGAAACTCAGGCTGAATGGAGTCTATCACAAGGTGTGATTGTAGGCAAGTCTGAAGTTCCTAGGAGATGTCTCATGGTGTGTAACGAAAGCACATTTAATGATACTATTTTTTCTTTTCCAAAAGGTAGAAAACCTGTTATTATTTTAGGTATGACTAATTTTTTTTTTTTTTTGTATGGTGTCGGTTATTTTAGGAACTCCACAATCAAGCCACTTCAGACAATGTGTTGGAAGCCATGCGTGTTCTTTTCTCAGGGGCAGACGTGAGTGCTTTTCCCACCTACTCTTCTTTACTTGCTGTACTGAATCCCATAACATCTTTGTGCTGTATCTCTTAACATTGAAAAATTAAACTTGATTAATAAAACATTTTATTGTTTTAGTTTTTTTATAATTTAGATAAGAAAAGGTGACAGGAAGAATAAACAAAAGATTAAGAGACCCAACTTTCGGTTTTTATACCTGTTTTTTTTTTTTTGGGGGGGGGGGGGGGGGTTTGTTTTGTTTTGTTTTTTTGAATAACCATTCTTAAAGATGAAGTTTATTTGAAAGATCACTTTCACAGCTTTTAGTTTGCAATAATTTCTCTTTTTCTTCTTTCCCTTTTTTTTGTGTTTTTGACAGATTTTATTCAGAAAAGATGGCAGTGATGAAACTGGTGAGATTTTTTTTTTTGTCATGTTTTCATTCTCATTTCTGTCATAATATATGCATTTTGAAAGAATCAACTGTCTTATATCTGCTATGGGTATGTTTTAAACATTTCTGAATAGTTCAACATCATAGGAGGTTATTTATAAACACAATTTTTTTTTTTTTTACAGGGCCCACTCAGTTAGAAACTTGTGCCCTAAAAGATTCCTTTTGTGACCACATTTTGTGCCCGGCTCCTCTAGACCACATTAGACAGAATGAGAATGAACTTAGTGTAGCCTGATAGTGTCATTGTGAAACTGACAATTAATCTTGGTCATTCTGATAGTATTAATAGGCATTCCTTTCTATTTAATTTCTTAAGTCAGATTGGGTTTCATTTCTTGAGAACTTGTTCAGTACTGTCACAGAATTTTAGATTTTGTGAATGATTTTCACTTTATTTTTTTATTTTTTCTATTTGCAGCCTATGAAATTGCCAAAGAGGCTGGACAAAGATTAGTCATGGTAATTATTGCTCAATTTCTTTGTACTGGTCGTTGTCAAGTGTTTACTTTTGAAGTTGTATTAGTAGATCATTATTTTATGTGCTTAAAATTCATCTCAAGCCATTGACTGTTCTTTATCATTTTTTTTCAAGCTCGCATTGCAAAACATAATTTTTTAAAATCTGTCCTGTTAAAGAAGATTTCTCAACTTTTTAAATGTGGGTGGGGGAGGATGACTCACATCTCTTACTTTAAAAAGTGGGTGCAGGAGTTCTAAGTAAGATTCAAGAAAATCAGATCTGATAAATTTGTTTTATGATCTGATACTTTTGTTGGGGAGAATAAATGTTTTAATTCATTGACTTGTAAGGTAGAAAGAGGCAGGTTCTCATTCAAGTTAGAAGCTTTTTATTTTTAAAGATGAAGATTTGTTTTTTATTTGTAATTGTCTCATACTAAAGAAAAAGAATATCAAGAAGACATATTGTATCATTCATTGAGATTGAAGATTTAAGTTCATCTGAGATGAATGCTTTGGATTTTTTTCTCTTCAGGAACTCTTATATCAAAACTGTGGTGACCGTGAGTATTGCATTATGTCCTATAAAAAATCTCATATCATTGGAATGCCTTTCTAATGAATTCATTGCAGAAAAATAAGCATCCTCTCTTGCTTAGCATTCATAATGGTATCGCATTGAATTTACATTATAACAAAAACATCAGGTTGTGAGGCCACCATATCAGGATACATGTGTTTGTCGTCAGAATTTTGTCATCAAATTCTTATTTTTTGTATATATACTTGGACATTTTTGTTGTCTGTTTGTTTATTTTGCTATGTTAAAACTTGTTATCTTCCAAACTTTCTATATTTTGGTTTCGTTTTGGACTTATACATGTTTCTCAAATGCTAATTATTTTTCTTTCTTTTTTTTTTCATTTCAATGCAGCTCAATCAGTGGTGGAGGATGAGGAAGACGAGGTGAGGCATTGAGTAGTTTTCCTTTCAATGAGTGAATATTCATATCATGATTTTTAGGTTATCAGATTATTGTTTTTAAATTTCTCTTATAACAAAAGTAAGGTAAGGGTCTATATGGTCAGATTAATGGGGTTTTTTCCCTCCGTTTATGTTTTACACAAAAGTCACTGAATTATTTCTATGTAGAAGAATACATTTAAGCGGGGCACAAAGTGAAGACTTGTGAAATCAGCTTGACGCAATAATCCCTAATATATAAATACCATTGCATTCTTTATCATTGTTACTTGCTTTGTTGTCTGCTAAGTACGAGTACAAACTCTACTGTGCCGTATTTTTTCCTTCAGTTAAAATGTTTTATCCTCCTGAGAAGAGTCCTTTTCAGAACATAAATTACAATTTATTCAGAGCCTAATTTCTCACCATTAGAATATCACAGGCAAACATTATCCAAGTTTTGCTATGTTTGTCATTTCATTCATTCTATTCGTATTTGTCATCCTGTAGAATCGGCTGAGAGAGGACATCAGACTTCAGGGCTACTTGAACAAAACAGGACCAGGAGGAAGAAGTGAGTGTATATGAATTTTTTCAATTGAATTTTTAATGGTTTTTGTTTTTGTTTTTTTGCGTTTTTTGTAGTTGTTTCGTTTTGTTTTTGTTTTTTAGGAGGGGGGAGGGGGTTTACAAATCAAGAGAGAAATATTTCATCAGTATAGTTAAGATATAGACACTAAGTTAATAAAACTTTCAAAATCTCTCCTCAAATTTCAAGGAAGTGAAGATGTTTCATTTTTAGGATGAGTTGTAAATTATATAAGGATTGAGTCAAACAAATACTGAAATTTTGAGATTTTATGCTTTTTAAAGCAATATCTTTATCTTCAAATTTTCAGCTTACGACAAGAGATGGTGTATACTGGAGCATGGAGCTTTAAATTATTACCTCAATGAAAAGGTGAGCTTCATTAATCTACAATTTTGATGTAATTCTTTTTTTTTATTCAGAGGATGTTAAATGAGACAATATATTTTACGGATTGGTTGGCAATAAAACATATGTAACAATGCTTTATGACACTGGTTAGTTTAGTATTGTGGAATCATAACTTTGAAAGAAAATCTTATTATATTTGATAGACAAGTCAAAATAAAAGACTGGAAGACTGGAAAATTTTGTTTTGTTCTGTTTCTACTTATTCATTTTTCTTTTTAATAACATCTCTGTAAAATTTTTAACCTAACTTTGACTGTGTTCTGCCTTCCAGAGTTTGACGTCCAAAGGGAGCGTTGACAGGAAGAACATTATGCTTATCCAGGAAATCTCTCTTGACAGGTGAGTGGTTTTGTTGGTCTCCTTGTCATGGCTGTTCATTCAGGTTTATGCCTACATAGTTGGGGATTTGCTTTCTATCCTCCTACTCCCTGCTCCTCTTCCTCTTCCTCCTTTCTTCTCTCACTCCTCCTTTTCTCACTCCCCCTCTTCCTCCTCCTTATTCTTACTCTTCCTCCTCATTCTTACTCTTCCTCTTCTTCCTCCTGCTCTTCCTTATTCTTGCTCCTTCTCCTTCTCCTCCTCCTCCTCCTGCTCCTCCTTATTCTTGCTCTTCTTCCTCTTCCAACTGTTCTTCCATATTCTTACTCCCCCTCCTCCTCCTCCTCTTTTTCTTCTTCATCATTCTCCCTATTCTCACTCCTCCTCCTCCACCTCTTTTTCTTGCTTTTCTCTGCAGTGCAATATTTAGTCCTTTCCCTTGTGTTTGGCCTGGTAAAGATCTAGAACATGGCTGTCTGTCTGTGTCTTTTTATAGAAGAATAGCATTAATAACTCTTGTTTTTCTCTACATTGCACGTCAAAGTGTCCTTTTCCTTCCAGCATATAATTTGTATGGTCCTCTCCATAAAAAGCTTGTCTCCATTTATAAGGAAATAAGAGTGATGATAATAGTTATGACTCATTTGATTGATTTTATTAATGAAGTTCCTAATCCTGTGACAATTATTGTTCCTGGCACAAGGAAGAAGACTAAGGACTCATTATGAAAACATCAGTTTGAAATCGTGGAATGAAAATCTTGAGAATGATCATTAGCTGGGCTCAGTCTCATAAATAGAAAAAGGAAAGAGATAAGTGAAGCATATAAAAACATTGAGATAAAGCAACTTTCTGAAATTCAAAATTATACATTCGAATAAATCTGATACTAAATTCGTCATAATTAAACCATCTGTTTCATGTAAACAGTTTCTTGTAAACTAAGTTGTAAATTTTCCTCTAGAAAGGAAGATGATTGAAATAGAGTGCCCAACTGCAGGAGCTGAATGGCTAAAAGCTCTGTAAGATGTGTACAATTTTCTCATTGCAGGCCTGGTTTCCACTTTGATGTCAGCACAAACTTCAGGGAGAACAGGACATACTCGTTCTCATCCGACAGCAAAGACGACTCAGGCGAATGGATCCGAACTCTCTCCAAGGTGAAGGAACTTAGCTTACAAATTTACTTTTGAAATATTTTGGTAATAAAATTTAACTGTTTATTTGCTTTGCATTTGCAGATCAGTTCTGTTATAAGTTACATGCAAACTCTGTTGAAAAGTTACTAGTTTTTTGTCATACATGTAGCTGTAACAATACTGCCAGTTTACTACAACACTGCATGAGCTTAGTATAGCATTTCAATTACAACTCTGTGTGCAGATGTGTGTGTGGGTATGTGTGTGTCCATGTGTGTGTGTTTGTGTCTCTGTCTCTGTGCCTGTGTGCACTTGATTGGTTCAAATTTATTGTTTGCTTTTCATCAATGTGAATACCTTAAACACAGATCAGTGTTTGCATCTTCATGTCTCTTAACAACTGTCTGTCCTTGGTGGTTTTGTTGTTTTTTTTGGTTTTTTTTTGTTTTTGTTTTTTGCTTGTTTATTTTATATTTTTTTTATTTTTTTGTGGAATACATATAGCTATTTGATTTATAGACAAGCTGAAAGTAGTATTAATGATTATTGTGCCTCCTCCCGCCGCCTGACCTCCCCAGCTGATTGCCCCAGTGGCTGTGATGGAGCACGTAGGCATGATTGACATCAAGTTTGCCGGCTATGCACATCTCAGGGAGTCCATTAGCAATGTAAGTGCCGGAGCTTGCCTTTAATTTCCCTTTCACTCTTGAGGATATTACATGTTTTTTTTAAGAAAATTCAATCCTTTATTATCGCACATTTCTGCACATTTTCTTTAGCAAAGCAGTGACTGCTATGGAAAAAAAGACTGACTTGTGAATGAGCATCATTACTTAGAGAAAGAATTTCGGGAGAAAAAATTAAGCTTCCTACTGGGAAAGGATTTTGCCTCTTGATATGCAGGGTTAAGGACCTGATGGTTTTTGTCTGAAAATGATGTATTGGTGCATAACATTAGGCATTATGGCATAAGAAAAAAGGCCATGAGAAAGTTAACTCTTGAGTATGATCTCCATGTCCTTTCATAGCCTGAGGCTTACAATCTTTGCCATTTTTTCTTTTTATATTTGCATGTGGCTTTTCATCTTTGCTTTTGTCTTGTCATGTTTGCCATTGTCTTTTCATCTTTGCCTGTTTCTTTTCATTGTATTTGTGTTTGTAACTGTAATGTTTTGCCAGGAGTGGAAACAGTCTTTCCTTGTGTTTACCTGGAGGGGTTTATACTACATGAACAAAGATCTCAGACTGGATTACATCGACCTCAGGAAGGCAAGCAGTATCAGTGAGTGATTTCCCCTGGGGGTTTTTCTTTTTTATTGTTTATTCATTTTTTTGCAAAAATTTTCAAATTTTCCCTCAGTCGCATGTTGATGATGCTGATATTTCAATAAAAAAATTCACTAATATGTCAGTCAATTTAAAACTAAACATATTATAGGAATAAAAAAATTCAGCTGAAGTTACTTTTCTTCAAACAAAGGAATAAAAACACAGGCAAATAGCAAATTGGTTAGAACCCCCACCTCACCCACCCCCACACCCCCTTCCACACTCACACACATCTTCACCACTCAATGATATTTTATTTAAAAATTGGCTTCTTATTGTGAAATACAAGATTTATTGTTTCTTTTGTTTTAGTCCCAATTTTTTTTTTCCTTCATTGTATCCATTATTAAACTCACCTTGGCCGTATTTCCAAAGGAGCTGCCATTGAGTTATGTTAAATACGACATCCGTCCATCCTCAGAAATGCAAGAACCAGAGAGGGGTTACCAGTCAGCCCAGGAAAAAGGCCCATGCTTCATCATTTGTTGTACCGGAAAGTAAGTGGACAATATTTTTGCTGTTCACAAAATTAGTAGATATAGGCCCATTAATTTTATATACTCTTCAACAGCTTTCTCAAATTAAATTCTTTGTCTCAACTCAAACTATTTAGCTCTTGGGATGTTCATTGTTTTTTAATTATTCTTGAATATCGTTCAATGCGTTTGAAAATTCTTTTTTTTTTCAGGTTTTTTTTTCACATAGCAGTTTTTTTGTAACAGAAAATTGTCAAACGGTTGATGTTCATGTTTTTCAGATCGCTTTACATTCAAGCTCCATTAACACGTGACACAGAAAAGATGTACAATGCCCTACTGTTTGCCTTGCAGGTAAATACGATGTGACAGTTTTTTATCTGTTTTTGGTGCTGCTTACACTTTAACAATAAAAAGAGCTTCATATCTAATCAAATTTAGCTTAAAATATGTGGCCTTGAGTGTGAGTAAGATTTTGTTTTCAGATTCAAAACATTTTTCTCATTTTTTTTCTTTCTGTCACAATTATAGTGCAAAATTGTTTGTCTTTTTAATGATAATTGAGACAGAATAAATGAGTGAGAGAAATGTCTAAAAGAGGGAGAGAAAAAATGGAAAGGTGATTTGAGAGTTTTCACTTGTTTTGGTGTGTGTGTGTGTGCCCAAGTCTTTATAGCTCAAGTTTATAGTGTGTTTGAGGCAATAATCTAAAAAGTCTTATTTCATCTTTTAAGACCTGTCCAAGAGGAAAACCAATTTAGCTAAAGGGATGGTAGAATAGCGAGGTAAAGGATAGCCTCTCAGGGTCATCACCATGCTCTAAATACTTTAGAATACTTAGGACAACAAAATTATGACACATATGCCTATGCTACAGATATGGCAAATTGATGTATGAGATGTTATGTGTCTTGTAGAATATTTTATTAATTGTTCCTCTTTTTTTTTTCAGGGAAGTGGAAGCACTTTGATAGACCAAGCCCTGACCAACGAGAATGTTCCCGTCATCGTGGACAAGTGTGTCACTCACATTTCTAAACTAGGGCTGGATGAGAAAGGTGTCTACCGCTTGGGTGCTCAGCACTCCAAGATAAAGGAACTGCTGGACAGATTTAGAGAAGGTTGGTACCAACTCATAGAGATGAGGGTCTCTCTCTCTCTCTGTTTTTATATTTTACAAAATGTACAAAGTGAGATTTATTCTGGTAGCTTGTGGTGAAAAGAACAGACACAGGGAATTAGCACTTTTTACTTTCTTTATTTATTCACCTTTTTTGCTTTCTTTTGTCTTTTTTTATACAGAATACGTATCACCGGTTATAATCTCTTTTTCTCACTCATTCATGCTCTCTTTCTTACTCATTGACACTTTCTTTCAGTCTCTCTTTCTCATTCACTCACGGTGTCTCCCTCAGGATCTCTTGCTCACCTACTCATACTTTACTTCTCTCTCTCTCTCTCCCCCTGTGCCTATCCAGATGCTGGGGCTGTGGTGCTGGAGGGCTGTGAGCTCCATGTGGTGGCCAACGTTCTGAAGCGGTTCCTCCGGGAATTAGAGGACTCCGTCTTTGAACGCATCAACTACCAGCAGTGGACCGGAATGGCTGGTGAGTCTTAAACACGCAGTATGTCAAGTTAGAAAACTAAAATACATTAGGCATATCAAAAGATACCAAATGATATGCAAAGTAATTAAAGAAGGCTGCACAGAAGGCACAAGACTACAAAGGTGCCCTAGGTACGTAAGGAGAGATGACACAAGGGAATAGAGTGGCAAGTCACTGATGGAGTGCAGTAGGCGTAGGTTGGTGAGGGAAGAATTAAGAACTGTTGCAAGTGATCTTACAACAGCAGTTAACACCAGTGGATGGAAAGTAGAAATAAATTTAAGTTTAACATTTGTATAGCCACAGTCATCACCATACTGTAAGTGCTTTATAATACGATATCCGTGACTGACAATAAATGTATCACACATATGACAACACAAAACACCTGTACAGCATCTTACAATATTTGGGACAGAGACTACAGGATCTTCAACCAAGGAAACCTCCAAGCTTTACACCAGTCCCCATTTACTTTAGGGAAAAATCCAATATGTATTACATTGAAATGCAGGCTACAATCTACAATGACAGATTTTAGTTTGTGGGTTTAATTTAAATGAGATGATATCCAATGTTGTCGTCAATTTTTTTAAAAATTTAATGTGAAACTCATTTTTTTTTACTGGTTAAGCTTTGAGTTTCTTTTGTAGATCTAAGGGTTTTGTGAAAGAAGAGAGCCAATGAAGTCTTTTTCCTTTATAGTTATTTGATGCATCCTAAGAACTCCTCAGTTCTCTTTTGTAAGCATTAAGTAGGAGGGACAAAATCAGGTGTCATCCATGCAGTGATTCCTCTCCTGCTGCAACAAATCAGCTCTATTTCATTGTAATGATTAAAGAAAATGGTGTAGCTACAGGGCTGAGATGAGGCAAAGCCGTGAAAAGAAAGGGTAAAAAATGGAAGGTTTGAAGTAATCCAATGTCTCATTTCAACACTGTATTGACTTCATTTACTTTGATTCTCATCTATTTCCAATGCCAGCTCCTACTTTATTATTGATTGTTGCACTATTTTATTGGTTTTTTTCCCTCTTTAGCCACCAAAGATGTCAACAATCGTTTGATGTGGTATAAGTATTATTTGGAGAAAATGCCAACCGTTAACTACAGCACTCTGAAACGGATCATCTTGCATTTGTCACAGTGAGTTAGAATGCCTTCACACATAGTAACATCTGTGTGATATCAGTGTGTTTGCTTTCATGTGAAATCCATTCCATTTGGATACCTGTCATATCATGGCAGACACAGTGATTTTTGTGTTATTTCATGTTTACAGGAATTGTTCTATCTCTTCTTGACCAAACATGAGGATTTCTTTCTGACCTGTTACTGACTGCTGCATATATGGAGATTAATACTGCCTCCCTTGTCAATTTTTTAGACAATTCTTTATTGTTATTGTCTTTTTCTTGGCATCATGCTTATTATTACTTTTGCTGAATGTGTGATTTTCTGCCAGAGTGAGCCAGTATGAATCTGTCAATCAAATGGGGGTGAACAACCTGGCTACATGTTTTGCTCCGTCTCTTTTGAGAACTGAGATGGATGTGGTGAGTAAGACCTGATTTTTTATATACCTAGAGAGGCATCATTGGATAGCTCTCTCTCTCTCTTTCTCTCTCTCTCTCTCTCTCTCTCTCTCTCTCTCTCTCTCTCTCTCTCTCTCTCTCTCT
>JBCIKM010531341.1:0-18331 GCA_039654465.1 Melibe viridis | reverse complement strand
TCTCTCTCTCTCTCTCTCTCTCTCTCTCTCTCTCTCTCTCTCTCTCTCTCTCTCTCTCTCTCTCTCTCTCTCTGTGATATATACATGCACATACTCATAGAAACTCACAGACATATGTGCAACCAAAAGAAACACAAGACATTTAACTGTTGGGTATCTAGTTAAGTGGAGTTTTGGCTTACTTTCCGGGTCAACTTTCATCCATTATCTATTCTCATGAGGTCTTTTGTTGTTGTTTTTTTAAATCAGTGTTCAGCTGGAGACACTCAGGATTGAGCTCAGACGACTTTACGCTCGCAATGACCTTAACATTCAAGAAATGGGACAACAAGTGGAAGATGCACTTAATGAATTCTTGTGAGTGACTAAGCAAGATGATGATCTTGGATGTTTTCTAATAAAAAGGCTCATATAAATCAAAGGTTGCTTATAAAGCTTTCATCTTCTCCTCACTGAAATAAGATCCTCCTTTTAAGCCTGCCACAAAGAGAATTTTATTGCCTTTTTCTGGCTGTGGCGTTAGGATTTTTATCAAAGACTGACTTATAAAAAGCCTCTACCCTTGAAATAACATAATAATGGAACTAGAAAGTTAAAGATTTTTCTTCCATTTCAAGACATTAATATCTTGTCTTTTGAAAATGAAGGAATTTTTAGACGTCCTTGTTTAAAAATTCAATTCAATTCTTTTTCAAGAAGTTTAAATGTATTATGTAGACATCAAAGTTTATTTCTAATTCTTTGTTTGTCTGGTTGGTTGCTTTTATTTATTTGTTTTTTGTTGTTGTTTTACAAAAATGTAGAATTCAGTACTGGTGTAAGGTGTAAGTTTTACAATTTGTCTATTTTCAGGTGCCTATATTTTAATACTTTGTTAACATATTTTGTTTAAAAAATTCCTGTTATCCTTTTTTCCTTTGTGTTTTACTGTTACAAAATAAACTTTGTTGAATTCTGTAACCAATTAAGACACCCAGTTGTATTTTGGAATTCAATAATTAAGCATATATTTTTCCTCCCCAGAGGCTTCATCAACCAAGTGGTGAGCAACTACAAGTCCTACCACAACATGGTGTCCCAGCTGACCAACCAGTGGATCCAAAATTTGAAGAATTACCCCATCTCTATCAAGTATAGTCAAGCTGTCCATGAAATCATTGAGGCAATGAAGGTGATTGTGGTAATTCAGACAATATCTATAAACTATGCTTAAACAAACATTTTTCTAATCTTGATACTTCTTTCAAATATTCTTATTGCCCATGGTGAAATACATTGTTGCTGTTTATTTGACCGACAGCAATACCTCAATGACAATTAAAATTTACTCTTTCACAGGAAATGAAAGTAGTGTTGGAGAATGCTTTGCAGGAAGTTGTCCTTCAAATTAAGAGTGTGGCTGATTTCTCTCACAAGGAGTATATACAATTGTTCCGCAGTATTGACAACAAGTTCAATAGTAAGATTGTCTTTTTATCTTTGCTGAGACTGTTATCAATATTTCCAAAAATGAAAAATGTAAAATTTAAGCTCTGTCACTTTAAAATTCATTTTCTGTGAAACAAGTCTTTTCAGCCTGAGTGGCTTGAAAATTCTGAGAACATGTTTATGAAACAACTATTTTTTTAATTAAAATTAAAAAGAACTACTGTCATGAGTTAACTCTTGGTGTCCGAAATTTTTCTTTTTGGTAATTTTGTGTTAGATCCACTTGAAGTGGTGGCTTGAAAACAATGAATGAATTAAGACAACTTTGCCAGGACACTTGAAACAAATTGGAACATTTTTTTTTTTTTCAACTCAGGCTATTTCCAGTCAAAAATGAAGCTTGCTGTGTTCAAGCAAATGATGGAACAGCAGAGGCGATTGTCACAAATGGGGGTTGATTTCAAATCAAAAGAATTGGAAAAAGCTGACAGGATTTTCCTGCAAGCACAAGAAATTTTGGAAGATCAGTTTGATGATCTGATGGCCCGTAGTGAATTTCAACAAATGCATGCCATGGGCACTGAAATTTATCAGCAGGTCAGTTCATTATTTTTAAGAGCAATCTATTATTCATACTGTTCTCCTATCTTTATTTATTGAACAAGTATGGGTATTTGTTAGAGAGGTACAGTGCTCAAAACTCTCAAGCAAAAGGTTCCAGAGTCTACTGAGCAGCAAACATTTCCTGTCAATTTCTGGTTGGCTGTTCCTCCCTGCTGACATAGAGGTACAGACACCTCTCAACCCAAAAAGCTGTGGATTTGAGTCCCAAGAAAAAGCAAAAAATGACAAGCAGTTTTTCTGGTCAGAAGCCACTCCCTGGTCCTAAGTTGTTGGGATCATGCATCTAGTCTTATCTGAGATGGACAATAAAAAAAACTTGGCAGTTGCAAATCAAATTTAATATTAATTTCAACCACTGACAGTTATACACAGCACAGCTGAGTCTGTTGGCTTGTAGGCAATGAATGAATTAAGACAACCTTGCCAGTAAACTTGAAACAAATTGGAACATTTGGGATCGAGCGTCTAGTCCTATCGTAGACAGACAACAAACTAGGAGGTCCCGTGTGCATGTGCACATTAAAGAACCCTTGGCAGTTGGAAATTGAAAATAATAGGCTGCAAGGCCGCAGTCTGAGCAAAATTCCAAATTAATCTTTACATGGGTACAATAGCTCCTGTGGTAAGGCATTGGACTTCAATGCTGAAGAGCATTGGGTTTATTCCTGCCGGTGCCATTGTGCTGTGTTCTTGGGTAAAGCACTTTACCAAACTTACCTCATAGGTCCCCCTGGTTGTAGACAACGTTGTCCCTCTGTCGGAAAAATCTTAACACACCTAATAGGTGACTTCTCTCATCATAAATATTATATGTTTGTTGTCTGCCAGGGATGTAATAGTATTATAAAGTGCATCAAGCACTCTGGTGGATATGCGCTATATAAATGCTATCTATTATTATAATTATATTTTATCAGTTGAATGAAAGAGGAAGAAAGAAATAGAATGCCATAAGTATGTTAGCATGCATATTACAAACTCAAAATAGAGAATGTTTATAAATAAAATAAAAACATTTTCATGTTGTTTTCAAACCAGTTTTCCCAAACCAATAAACTCTCTTGGGCTCTAGAACTCATATTCTCAGCATGTATAAGGTAGTAATAGATGCAGTGGTTAATCACATCATATTCAGTCACAAATATTGAAATCCTAGTCACAAAATTGGAATGAATGTTTCAAAATCTCCTTAATTCAACACAGATGAAGTACTGGAATCCAGAAAAAGGTATTGGGCAAGGTCTTACCAGGGTGCTGGACTTGGGCAAAAATCTTATCCTCATGGAAATTGCCAAGATTAAAAATATGCTTCTGGAAATAAAGAAAACCAGAGTGACCTACCTAAATCAAGAGAAGGGTGAACTTCAGTTTGAGGTATGAATATTGTTTATACTTTCTAGAATGCACATCACATGTAAATCATAGAAGTGGTGGATTGATTTGAGATTTTCTTTTTTATTGTATGTATGTCTCGACACATTATCATATCATCATATCATATCATATCATATCAAATCACATCATATCATATCATATCATATCATATCATATCATATCATATCATATCATATCATATCATATCATATCAAATCACATCACATCACATCACATCATATCATATCATATCATTTCATATCATTTCATATCATATCATATCATATCATATCATATATCATAAAGAGCGATATAGACTACGGTAAGCCTTTAATGCTCATTTCAAAGTAAGCCATAACAGAAAGAAAATTAAAAATAAGAAATAAAAAGGACGCTGTATTATCCTGCCTAACAAAATCAGACCAATTATAATATGGTTCACTTAGTAATGGGAGGTTTGTTGAAATCAGTCAGAAAGGTCACATCTCAATGAGGTGAGTCAAAATATTCAATTAAATTGCATGGTGTACATATAGAAATACATGATTATTCATCATATTCATAGAACAGATTTTGTAACTCCTTATCAATGGAATTCTTAAAGCCATTGAGAGAATTCAAATCTTTGGTTACAAAAGAGAGATCATTCCAAATTCTAACTGTTCTCATTATGAAAGAGTGTTGCCTGACAAAGGTGGAACAGCCCGTAACAAATATCTTGTATTTATCACCACGAGTAAAAGTGGCATTAATGGGAAAATTTGAAAAAGTTATTGTAGTTGATATTATCAATACCACGCACAGTCTTATAAAGCTGAATAAGGTCAACTCACCTACGTCTGCACTTTGAAGAAAGTAATCTTAGAAATTATAGATGATCCCTGTAAGGTAAATTAAATATGGATGGAAGTGATCAGTAGCCCTTCTTTGAAAATTTTCAACACCAACAGACTGATGTTTGAGAATTGGGCTCTATATACAATTACCATATTCCATTTCCGGTCAAATAATTTTTTTGCACAAGGAAATAAACATTCTGTCAGTCATGTAAGTAAAATTTCTATGAATGATGCCAATTAATCGATTAGCACATCAAAACATGCATATCAAATGTTGAGCAGGGATCAAATATCATTCCAATATCCCTTTCTAAGACTGTTGTTGACAACACATTAGATCCATTAAAATCAATGTAATATATATGTGCAGGATTTTTTTTTTACCAATATGCATTACCTTGCATTTAGATGTGTTGAAATTTGATTGCTATTTGATTGACCAATTTAAAAGAGAGTATAAATCCTTTTGTAGTGTGTTCAACTCATAAGAGGAAGAATACATTTTTGCGTCATCAGTAAAAATTTTACAGTGTGAACCAATGCTGTCGGGAAGATCATTTACAAACAGGATTAACAAAAGCAGACCCAATACACTGCCCTGAGAAACACCACTTGAGACCGGAACAAAACTTGACATCTCATTACCCACAACAACCCTCTGTTCATGATTCAAGAGAAGAGACCAAATCCACTCAAAGACCTTACCGATAATGCTGTATGCCTTTAGTTTAGCAAAAAGCCTTTCATGGAGAACAAAGTCAAAGGCCTTGCAAAAATATGAATAAATAACATCTATGGTGCATTCTTTATCAATATATCTAGTAAGATCCTCAGAACATATAACAATGGGGTACAACAAGACCTATTTCTAAATCCATGCTGATATTCTTCAAACAAGTCATTATTTTGATGAAATTGCATAATAAAATCCTTTAACATAGATTCGAGTATTTTACACAGTACACAAGTCAAGCTAATGGATCTATAGTTGCCTGCATTTTTCCTGTCACCCTTCTTAAATACTGCCGTAACATTAGCCTGTTTCCAGTCATCTGGAACAATTCCTGAAAAGACTGAGCTTTGGAAAATGAGAGTTAGTGGAGAGCATATCTCACTGGCCACTCCTTTCAATAAATGAGGATGTAGATTATCCAGGCCAATACTCTTAGATAAACCCATACTTGATAATTTAAGAAATACCTCTTCTTTCTTAATTAAAATGTGATTAAATGAGGTAAAAATCTACTAACAAATTGGAAAATTGTCGTAACTGCAAATAAACAAGAAGAACATATGGTTTTGTGATAATATTTGGAAAACTCTTTATTAGATCAAATATTAATCAAACTATCCAAAGAACAGCTATGTTATTCATTGCTAACCCCTGACACTTTAATCATTTAATTGATTTTATTAATTTACTCAAATGCACCTGAAACCTCTTAATACGGGGAACTGCATATAGATATTGTCTCTTTGCTCTTTTTTTTTTTGTAGATTCATGTACCATTTGAAGTAAATTCCCTGTTGGAGCCTCCTGAGTTCAAGCTTGGCAGCTATATTAAAGATGGCATGAAATGGATAGAGCAACGAATCCCTGATACTAATTCCAGTGTGTGGGATTATTATTATGAATATTCTCCATTCTTTGATTCATCTGAGTGGGTGCCACCATATGAAGGTAAACTGAGAGTATCAGTTGGTATTTTTATTCAGTATTCTCTGAAACATTAAAATCATTCATGCTGGATTTTAACAGGGATAAAATTCATATTATGTTGAAAAAGAAAAGAAAGATAAATAATCACAAATTGAAAGCTACAGCCCATTTTGAGGTTTCCAGCCAAAACATGATTTTTTTAGTTTTACAATGTTTTCAAGACTTCAAAGTGTATTGCAACTAAGAACAAAAATTCATGAGCAAATAGAACTTATTATGTGCTTCCAAAATTTTGACTCCCTCTGTGTTACCTATAAAATATTTCAGTTTTCTCCTCTTTTCTCAAGACAAAGATTTTTTTCTATATTTTTTTTTTTATAACTCACTTAGTTTTGACAGATTTGCATGAAATTTTGACACTATGTTTTTCAAGTTGTATTCCTTGAATTTTAGTGTTGTGAATTTTTTATTTGTTGGTGACTTATTGGTCTTCAAAAGTTGAAAATTTAGGAAAAAAAGGGGAAAATTGATGGTAGCTACAGAGATGACAATAAACAGAAAATTATGTAGGCACAATGCCGAGGTGGGTCAAAGCCAAAGAAAGAAAGGAAAAAAACAGGAAGTCGTAGGAGAAGGGAATCGAATCCAGGATCTGCCAAGGCATCGATTTGCCTGGCCATTGCCAGGACAGCAGGCTTACCAACTGAGCCATCCGCCACTTGGTAGCTACAGAGTAAAATCAATGAAACAAAAATTAGAAAAGATATAAAAATCCAACGCTAAAATTTATTAAAAACACATTGCTCTATACGTTCTCAAAATTTGAAAATAATTTGGTTATTAATAATTGAGTTATTAGGCCTCAAAATTAGAAATTAAAATCCAAGATGGCCATTGTTACCATGGTTATGTTACTGTTTTGATGGCTAAGACAGTGTCGCCCCTCCCCTTAAGCCACTGTTTTAGGTTTAAGCAGATCACTCAGCCATGCACATTTTACTGATACATTTTACTCAAACACTTCTAAAACTTAACTTTTAAATTCTTTAGTATGAAAACAACTTTAATTTAATTTCAAATTGATTCACTGAATGTAATTTTCTATTAAAATATAGAATGAATAAATTGATGGACTGACAAGATGTGTAAATGACCCTGTATGAATTTAACAGGTCATTCCTAGATTCTCAACTG
The DNA here is from genome assembly GCA_039654465.1 of Melibe viridis. Classification (NCBI taxonomy): domain Eukaryota; kingdom Metazoa; phylum Mollusca; class Gastropoda; order Nudibranchia; family Dendronotidae; genus Melibe; species Melibe viridis. The sequence continues at coordinate 11,212 of JBCIKM010531341.1, read as the reverse complement.
ATTCTACTTGATAGATGAATTTTAAAATCTTGTTTCACAGCAACTGGATATGTCATTGGCTCTCAGCACATCATCACATTTGACAAGGCACATGTTGATTTCCTCAGCACCTGCAGCCATGTTTTAGTGCGAGACATGCTAAATGACTCTTTCTCTGTGATCTTGAATTATGAGAGGAAGTCTCAAAATAAAGGTGTCAAATCTGTATGCTTCAATATTGGATCTTCCTTATCCATGGAGATCACTAAAGATTACAAGGTAGATATTTAAGAAAAATTGGATTTAGTACCAGTATGTATAATAAAAGATTTGATACAATATCATTTATTCTATTTTAAGCAGAAGGTAACTTTCTTTAGGTCTAGAAGACATGAAATTAAGCGAGGATGTGTTCCTCAATTCCTCTTTTTTATTGTATTTTTATTTCAATAGCTATCTTTATATAATACCAAACAAACTCTCTCAACAAAAACAAAATTGACATGAGAATTTGATAACATTAACTTTAAATATTGAAAAAACTTTAGAAAATACAGAACATTTTAACTTGAACTGAATAAATTCAACATCTTGTCTCCTCCAGCTTACTGTCAATAAACAAGAGACTGAAATGCCATATTTCAATGACCTTGTCACTGTGTTCAGAGATGGAAATAGGATCAAGGTTAAGTATGCCAATGGTGTGGAGGTTACGAGTGACCCCAAAATTGATCTCTATAAAGTTACCATGAATGGATGGTTACATGGGCACACAGCAGGTCTTCTTGGGAAGTACAACAATGAGCAGCATGATGAGGAGGCAATGATGGATAATTTGCATGAGTATGAAGTTGGTCGAAGACATTGCAGTATCAAGAATATGGCTGTTCAACCAGATAGCACTCTAGATGTGAGTGGTATCTGCACAGAGCTGTTCATGGACAACAATTCAAAGTACAGACCTTGTTTCAAACAAGTAAGCTTTTTGAATTACCAGATATTTTGTTTATTCTATTTCTCATTTACAAAACTCTTCTTAATTAAAGGGTTTTTTTACTCAAAAGAACAGAAATATTTTCTTTTGAATTAAAAACATCTAAACAATACTGTGATATTGCATATGCTTTGGGACTGTATTATTAAGATGTGTTTCTTTTTTGGATTTAGTAACACAAAAATAGCAATGCTATCACTCATACTGCAATGAGAAAAGCTCATTAATTTTTAACAAATTTCAATCACTCTGGTGACAAATCGCAATTTATTAATATCAAAACCTCAAATCTGAAAACCAAAAGATTTCTCTTCCATGCCAGTAATCATCTCTGTGCATAGAATATACCAAATTCTTAATCAAAATGCCACTTTGTAAATCAATATATGCAATGCAATGTGCCTTATTTGATTCGTCAATGACAAAATCAATTTATTGTTTTGTGTTACAAGAACAGAGGTCAGATATTTTATTGTAAGAACAATCGAGTGAAATGTTCCTTAATTTGTATAAGATTGTTCACAAGAAATATGGCATTAACCATAATTATTCTTTTAAAGATTCCCATGCTACATCAGAAGTGCAAAATTCAATATTTATATGGAAAGCTGCAGTAGCAGCATAAGGAAAAATTAATTAATCTTTAGAAAAAATAATATCAATAAACAGCTTCAAAAACGCCATAGGCAATAGAACTCTTTACCAGAATGTACAATTTTGACAAATAGCATGACATAAAGACAGTTTATGTATATGATTTAAAGATATGGATTGTTATTTATGTTCTATTTTTTATGATATTTTTTCCAATTATCCTCAATGATATTTATTTGAGAATAACTGTATTGAGCGTTAATAGGTTTTGTTGTGTATTTTGGTTGTATATTTCTCATTTAGTAATTACCACAGGGCATTTAAAGACTAAGGTCTAACACACGCTCAATCAACTTCTCATGCTTATGCTTTGCTTCATCCATTTTGTCAAATTTATTGTAACTTCCAATTACTTTTCTTTTATCTCATCACATTGATGACTGTAAAAACTTACTGATATTGATATAAAGACATGATTGGTTTGTATAACTTGTCCAATTCTTAAAGGTGTACTATATATTCATTTCACCCTGTTAAAATCACCAATGACTTAAGTAAATCTGTGATCTGTTGATTACATGCAGTAATTGAAGGCCTTTTCCTCATCGCCCAGCATGTCTCATGACTAAATCTAGTTCCTACTGCCTGGCTTGTGGTAGGAATAGGCCATATGAATAATCTGGAATTATTTTAATACCTCCAATTTTACTCTATTTAAAATTGTTATGTGTTTTGAAAATAAACAAACACTCAAAATTATTCATAATTCTACACATCATTACAATTAGGTATGGATATCAGGTGACTTCAATTCTTATGGTGATTAATAAAAATAAAAAAATAAAGGGAAGGTGAAGGTAAATGTAAGATTTGGAAAAAAAAGGTACCATGTACTGTTTGAATTTTATCCAAGAAAGACTCTTAAATTCGTGCCTATGTTGTTTTGCTTTAGGTCAATCCAGCAGCATTCCACAGTATGTGCCAGGTCTACATGTCAACAATGAGCAGTAGCGATGCAGTCCACAGAGTAACCGAACAATATCGCTCTATCTGCAAAGACCATGGAATCTTTTTAGGACCAATGGAGGAATACAGTAAGTGTTTCTCTTAATATTTTTTCTTCTCTACCCCTTTCAGTTGTTTTCGCCCCATTGATTTATTCAAGCGTGATAAATTCTTTTCTAACTGAAAGAAGTCTCAAACAAAATATGAGTTGAGTTTTCCTTGTCTGAAAAAGTGAATTGTTATCTCATGTTCTTTATTTTTCAGTTCCATGCAATCAGGAAGACAGTTTTTATGTAGAAGGCACAGATCCCCTTTACCAGTCAGCAGATGTGGTGTTTGTTATGGAGGATACCAAATGCAATGGATGGGCTTCTTCTTCTCTCACTAACATTGTTACAGAGATAGATAAAGTATTAAGCCAAAAAGGTCAGCCCTTTTTAAAAATTATTTTTATTTTATTTTTCTAATTTATATAGACAAATTTGAGATAAATCTTTTTTGATTCATCATTATCACAAACTTACATACATAATACAGGGTGTTTTTTTATTATGCTCTGATTTATAATAGAAATCCAATTTAGAAAACTCTAGTTTTCTGCCAAGGCTCGGGTATTTTTTGGCATTTTGTGTCATACCAGTTTGACGGGTTCACATCTTCTGGTTAATTTGCTATGACGTCACTTTTTTAACCTCTATAATTCAATTGGTGCACCATCTATAGGGTTTTTTGCTTTGTTTTTTTTTTACTTTGACCTAAATTTAAGTTTGAATAACTTTAAATCAGGAACAGGTAGCTGAAAAATTATTTTTTGCAAGGTACTATGAATTTATTGGCATTTTGTTACTGGTTAATAACAATATCTTACTAAAGACAGTGTAGCTTGTCTGTGTTGTTTTTGGATCATGATGCACAAATAAAGAGAAAAAAAAGTCGTGCTGTTCCTGGTGCAAAGGGGCCTTGATTCCCCATTTTAAGTACTTTAAATTCTTTTAATGGAGATGAAAAAATGGAATCTTTAATGTATTGCCATAAAAAAAGTCTAGAGGAGTTATTTCATGAAAGCTTTGTTTGTTTATTTGTTTGTTTGTTTGTTTGTTTGTAGGAGGTTTTAGGGCCCCACGACACACGAGAGTCATAGAGGAGCCCAGAAGTAAGCAAGATGATACAAGAGGGAACACATCAAACCAAAAACAGCAGAGAGACCATTTACCCTTAAAAATGAATACCATCTCTCAAAACACATATCGACAAAACAGAGAGATGATTTTCAATTACAAGAAATACTATCTCTCCAAACAAGAATAAGCCATGGCCATCACTCATAACAGCATAATGGTTCAGGAAGACCCAGTGAGCTTTGATGCCAGGCGATGGTTTGCATACTCATTTTCTGTGCTATTGACACATGCCAACTGGACCAGGTTATTGTGTTAGGTTCAAACAGTTTTTGGCCCTTGAATGTGTTGCAGGCTTACAGAACTCTATCTTGTTCACTCTCTGTTCAAAAGTAAATGACCTCAAGTCGTAAAAACTAAATTTTCAATTTATAAATTTTTCTTTCAGGGATGAAGAACAACCGTTTTGGTCTTGCTGGCTACAACAACTATGGTGTAACAGTGAGAACAATGCATGGCACTCATTTTGGAACTGCTAACATTTTCCTTAAAGCAGCAGAGACACTCAAGTAAGACAGTGCAATGAACATGCAGGTCTTTTAAGCTTTTGGGTGAATGATTGACACTTCAAAACATAAATGTCACATAATTAAATGTTTGAGATGCATAATTACAGATTTCTATATTGTAAATTCAGCTTAATATTTTACCGTAATTAATATGCATTTGCCTCTTTCACATTGACAATGAAATATAATAAAATCAATTAATAACAGTAATGATGATATCTTAGAACTAAAAATGATACTTTCTTCAGCACTTATTTTTAGATCAGTTAGGCTTAAGGAGATTCACTGCAAAGTGTCAAAATTACTTTTTAATCGTTCTGAGTAGATGGATGCTATTTTGAAAGTTAGATGTTTCACTGTGTAGCCAACATTTCTAGCTTGCTTTTGCTATTCAATTTGTTGGATGTCTTCTTATTTTTTGGAGATTACCAGACAGGATAATTTATTGAATTAACTCAGATTTATAAGTTCTTCGCTTGAGTTTCTTACTTTTTAGAGTTTTCTTGTGGTTTTAGACTTGTGAATGCAGAAAATTTTAGAAAGCTTTACTTCAAAGATAGAAGTTCAAAACGGTTAAGAGACTTCAAAACTCTCCAGTCTGGAAATCATTCTATGTCTTCAAATAATTTCTAATTCTCATTGCATTCCTTAGTAACCAGCATTTACTGATAAACTAAGATTTTCTGTTCTCTATTTCCATCAGGCTTACAAAGAAAGCCAGTGATGGTGACATGGTGGCTGCTGTAAGAACAGCTATGAAGTATCCATTCCGACCTGGAGTGGCAAAGGTAAAATTGAGGGTAGAAGTTAGAACAATATAATTTCTGAGAAACAATAATGCTTGTTTGATTTTTTAGAGAGCAAACAATAATAGCGACCTTAATAATGGATGACGTACAAGCAGTTCTCTCTATACATGAAAAGTGTTTTCTGCATATTTTGAAATGACAAACAATGATAATATTGAAAATAATTATGATATTTAAAAAGTTATCTGAGGAAATAATTCTCAAGATTATTGAACTTAGGAATTTAACTTGAATAATCATCCACTTCATAATGAAAAAAAAATTAAAAATAATACTGTCATCCTTTGTGCAGGTTTTTGTCATTGCACCATGCTCGCCTTGTGAAGTGGGCTTACTGGAGCGAAACTTAGACTCAGCATTGAAGACAAAAGGATTTATGGTTCACATCCTACAAAATCAAGGATTCTCCTACCTAAAGAAAGACAAAAACAGTAAATCATATAAAATTTATGGTGAGTTTTTTAAAGTAACTTTTTTGCACTCTCATATATAACCTGTTGATAAATCAGTTAGTTCTTTGCCGTTTTCAGTGAAGGAAGCTATTTCTTTTTGTAGTATATATATATATATATATATAAAGGAGTAACTTTGCGACTTCCATGATCGATGTAACCAATAGACGTGAAAACTGGCCACAAAAAACCCCAAAAAACTGCTATCCTCATTGTTTTCCAATACACCCAATCTGTGTTTCTGTGTAACTGCAAGAATAACTGATTTAAGAAATCAAAGTTGATCCCCTCAAATTTTTACCAAAAATATGTAATGACATTGGCTCCTATATTAGACAATCCATTCATGGAAAGAAAACGATAAGTAGGTCACGCCAGAATGACGAGGGATTATAAGTGTATTGTATCGCTCACTGATCAACAACTCTGTAGCCGAATGATCAGTCTGTTGGCTTTGCAAGCAAAGCGATATGAGTTCAATTTCTTGCGGGGCATTTTTTCATTTTCTTTTATTTACAAATCTTTTTTAAAACTTCACTCAGGTACGTTTCACTTCCTTGCAGCCCCTAAACAGTTTTCTGCCCTGTTTTTTTTTTTTTTTTTTTTTTAAATTTTGTTTTTGTTTCATTCTGTGAATAAGCTTGGGCAGATACATTTTATCTTCATTTAAGGTACATGTGAAGTTATGGTTGTTTCAACTTTTCCCCATTAAAATAATTTTACAATCAAAAGCATCCTATTTTCAAATTAATTCTGCACTCCATTTTTCTTGGAAATAAGAAGCGCATTTCTAATCATGTTCATAGAACGGGACCATTTGCTAGTAATATATATATATTAGCAAATGATCCCGTTCTACAAACATGAGTAAAAATGTGCTTCTTATTTTTAGAGGGAAAAGTTGGAAGTAACCATGACTTCACATATAGCGTAAATAAAAATAAAACGTTTCTGCCCAATCTTATTCACAGAAAGAAACACAAACAATATCAAAACAAAAACAAATAAAATTGGGAGGTGGGGGAGGGGGAGTTTGGGCAAATGGTCCTGTTCTAAGAACGCGATAAGAAATATGCTTCTTATTTCCGAAAAAAAGGAGTGTAGGACCGATTTGAAAATAGGATGCATTTGATTATAAAATTACTTTTAGAGGGAAAAGGTGAAACAGCCATGACTTCACATGTAGTGAAAATAAAGATAAAACCTATCTGCCCAATCTTATTCACAGAAAGAAACAAAAACAAACAAAATAAAAAAAACAAGACCAAAAAAAAAAAAAAAGAGATCGGGGGCTGCAAGGAAGCGGAATGTACCTGGGTGAAGCTTCAAAAAAAAAAAAGAATTCCCCCACGCAAACTTGAACCAATACTGCCAGAGGTATTGACCGGTCAGCGATACAATACAATTATGTTCCCGCGTTATTCTGGCCTGACCTACTTTTCATTTTCTTTCTATGAATGGATTGACTAAGATAGGAACCGATGCCATTTCATACTGTGGTAACAATTCAAGGGGATGAAACTTAATTTCTTTAATCGGTTATTCTTGCAGTTACACAGAAACACAGACTGGGTGTATTGAAAAACGATGAGGGTAGCATGTTTATTTTTTATGTAGCCAGTTTTCGCGTCTATTGGTTACATCGATCATGGAAGTTGCAAACTTACTCCTTTATGATATTTATATATGTATATTTCTACCTTTTAGTCACTTGTATTAATTTTGAGAGATAAGGTGGTCATTGCAGTTGAAACTTGCTTGAATTGAACTTGTCTTCTAAATTTACATACCTCTGAACCAAAAAAATTCGGATTTTTCCTACTTCTACTGTTTCCCTTTCTCAAACCAGGCATGGACCATGTGCAGGCAATCACCAACAATGTGAATAATGTTGTGCCCATCTCTGACATATCCATGAAGTATGATGACTACTGCAAAGTAATGGCAGGCTCTACGAATGGTTCAGTCTTTGACACAAAACACCTGACTAACAGCAAGAGGAGAGTTCAGAGAGATTTTATTAAGGTGAGTGACTTTTCACTTATATCTGTATTACAGTGTGATATCTTCTCCATCTTCTTCAGTTAAAATTGACTGACTCAATGAGACCAAGTAACACTGTTAATGTGTATATAAGATATAATAAGAATAAAGTTGCTAGAGAAATAGAATAGTCATATCCAGAAATAGTAATACGATAAAACGGAAAAAGGAGAGATTGTCAAAGTCCAATTTTGTTTCTCTTTTCTGTCTTTAACTTTAAAGCTTTGGGTATTTTCATTCCCAATAATTTTTTTTTTTTTTTTAGACATAAGACATAAGAAGTTAAGACATAAGAAGTTAAGACATAAGAAGTTAAGGGTGTGGTAGAACTTTTCTTTTACATTTATTAATGTTTTTTTGTTGTTGTTTTAATAGCTTGGAGATCTTAGACTCAGAAATTGTTTTTGTATTTTTATTTTTGTGTGTGCACACACTCAATAGTGAGTGATACAACCATTTCAAATTAAGTGTAACAAAGATTTTTAATGTAAAAATTTTTGTGATACGTTTCATTTACCATCAGACTAAATGTTTACTGTGAAAGTTTGTTGTAAGATGGGAAATATTTTAAACACTCTATATTGATAAACAAGCAAGACCTGTTGTTGAATCAAATGACAGGAATTTGGAAACACTGACAAAGTTTTAAATCAATTTCATTAATGATCAAATAATTCACTTTCTGAATTATTTCTAATTGATTAATTGTATTTTATTCTTATATTATCATTCCAGTCATTTGCTAATAAAGTTGGCTGGAGCACCAAACTTCCAGCGTGTCAAAAATGTGAATGCAATTCTGACACAGAAAACATTGAATGTCAGCTTTGTGATACAAATTCTTATTTGGTAAGGATCTCTGCCTCTTTCACATCATCATGACGATTATCATCCTCATTTTCATGACTTCATGCCTGTTATAGATTTTATCAAACAAAATAAAAGTTATCTTTGAATAGAGTTTAAAAGAGGTTTACAAATATTAGAAATACAGGATGGGAATTAGGACAAATAAAGTATGGGAATAATACTCGTAAGAATAAGAAAAATCATAGAAATGATCAGTATGAGGTTATAGCAGTGATCATTTATAAATACATAAATTCTCCCCTTAAAACTTATTGCTTAAAGTATGTTTTGCTTTCCTTTCTTTTGTGCGCGTCTGTGTTTGTGTGGGTGTGCGCGTGCGTGTGTGTGTGTGTGTGTGTGTGTGTGTGTGTGTTGTGTGTGTATTCATTTGAAGATAAGCCTCACTTCATGTAATTTCACCTTTAACCACTCAATGATTTGGCATACTGTAAAATGATATCAATACTTTCATTCTTTATTTCAGTCCTACCTTCCCATGAAACCTGTTTCATTTCATCGACTGCTAGGGGGTTTCCATGACCTTCAATATAGTTTTTCGGTAAGGTTATTGAAAACCTAGAGCATGGACATTATTCTATTGTATCAACATCGTCTTTTTTTGTCCTCAGTTCTGTCCCATCTTTCGTTTCTTTATACTCACATTGCAATTTGTATGGTTAGAAATGAATGTATACTGACCAGCAAAAGAGATGTAGTCAAACGATGTAGGTAGCAAAAGAGATGCAACATGGCACAGAAATTTTCAAATTATCAGAACTGACCAACAACAAATTCCAAACTATATTGATTTGTGCATGAACTAAACTTGTGGACAAGCTAAAAACCCAACAGAGACCACGCAGAAAGTAAGGTAAACATAGCAAAATATGTTTGGGTTTGTGGACAAATGAAAATCTCTTCACTAAAGATGTTTGTAGATAACTAGCAAATGATGTAACCATTTTTTCAATTCAATGACATTGTCAAAATACCACATATTTTACTTGAGTTTGTGATTAAATAGTGGTCAATTATACCACAATTTTAAGGCTGCAGTTTGGGATGAACCAGTCAAATGTTGTGCATGATAAAGCTGAGTTAGGTAGCTGAAATGCATCTTGTTCATATAATCCTAACTGCTGCCATGTTGTCAAAATATATGAAGACAAATATTGGTGACAGAATTAGAAGTAAAAGATCATCAAAGCTTCCCTCAAAGCCAAATATCTATTGAGACACCTCACAGGCTGCCACCGAGAGCAACATCTTCTGCTGACACAGCGGCAGAGTGTATGGGACCATCAATAGTAGCTTTCAGTTGTGTTCAGAGTTGAGACAAACAATTTTTTCTCTCATCATGTTTGATCATAGTATATTCATATAAATCAAATAGTGACAGTTTGTTGTTGTCATTGCCAAAACAATAAAGATCAGAAGAAAATTTCTTCCCATTGTATGAACCTTTGAATGAGCTTTAATTTGGCGAGCGATAATTATTCATCTTTATATTTTTGGAACAAACTGATACATTTAGTTTTCTGCATCACATTTCTTTCGCTCGTGAGTGCAATGTGCAATGAAATTCGATTTTAATTTCAAATGTGAACACAATTTTTACAACCCTCACATAATGTTTTGTAATGCAAATGTGAGTTGTTATACAAAATAAGATATCAGCTAAGAACCTACCTTTCATATTTTATATATTTTTCATCATATATTAACACGAGTTTTATTAATCTGAATGATGCATGTCTTTTCTTTTCTTTTCTTAAATATATTAAAAAAATAATCATGTCTTTGGTTTTTGGGGGTTTTTTTTTTTGACAAATTCTAATCACTATATTTCACCCTTTCCTTTGTTTCAGAGTTCCATAGAAAAGATGAAGTAATGTGGTCCTTCTCCAAAGATACTCCCAATTTGTGTTTGTATTGGTTTTTGTCCACAATTTTTTTTTTTTAATTTTATGTGTTTTTCATGCTTAATTATTAATAGGATCACTAGATTCTTTTTTTATGTGGGTCTTACATTTATTGCTATTTGAACTTAATACTTATTGCATTATAACCCATATTTTGCATTACCTTTAAGAGGCATGATGTGCTTTTGTTTACCTACACATATTATATGGCATAGAAAGGACTGTTAATACCGGGTATGTTTTATTCCATGAATCTGGTCTATGAAGATAAAAATTATCTTCTTAATCTACAATCAAAGAATCCATTATTGTTAGTAAACTATAGTAAACAACAATGCAATGACTAAAATGAACAATTTAAATTTACATTTGTATATTTAGAAATAGTGTTTTCGCTAATTCATTGTACTTTAAAAAATGGGAAACTTAAAAAATATTCATTTTGTTTTTCTCTTATTGTAGATATGGGAACAGCGTTGCAATTTTCTCCAAAAAAATTATTCCATTAACGCAAAAATAAGAAATTTGCCTTTATTTTACTTTGCCTTTAGTCATTAATTTATTAAAAATTCTTGTATGTTTAGTTTGCTTCACAAAGATTTTAAGAGATTTTTGCTGCTAGTGCTTCACAAAGATTTTGAGAGATTTTTGCAAATGATTTAAAGCAAATTTCATTCTGAGTTCACAATTTTTATTTATGATATAGTTTTTTTCAAAGCTTTAAAATTTATTTGAAATGCTTTTAATAAAATTTCCAATTCCATTCTGTTGTGTTTCGGTTTTTCTCTACAGGACGGAAAGAGGGAGATTGGGAGAGAGAGAGAGAGAGAGAGAGAGAGAGAGAGAGAGAGAGAGAGAGAGAGAGAGAGAGAGAGAGA
>JBCIKM010531231.1:0-15061 GCA_039654465.1 Melibe viridis | reverse complement strand
GACCAAGCCCATACAGTTGACCACCCTTGTCCACCCAAGCCCATACAGTTGACCACCCTTGTCCACCCAAGCCCATACAGTTGACCACCCTTGTCCGACCAAGCCCATACAGTTGACCACCCTTGTCCACCCAAGCCCATACAGTTGACCACCCTTGTCCACCCAAGCCCATAGAATTGACTTCCCTTGTCCATCGCAGCCCATACAGTTGACTACCCCTGTCCACCCAAGCTCATTCAATTGATCACCCTTGTCCATCCAAGCCCATGAAATTGATCACCCTTGTCCACCAAAGCCCATACAATTGACCACCCTTGTCCACCCAAGCCAATACAATTGACCACCTTTGTCCACCCAAGCCAATACAATTGACCACCTTTGTCCACCCAAGCCCATACAATTGACCACCTTTGTCCACCCAAGCCCATACGATTGACCACCTTTGTCTACCGCAACCCATGCTACTGACCAGGGCAGTCCACCATGGCATCCTCCAGGGCTGACATAACGGAGGCTTCCTGCTCTGGAGTGAGGGTGGAGATGGGAATGGCTGGGGATGGGACTTGGCGTTCCTCCAACTCCTGGTCCTGCCAAACAAAAACAAAGAATTCTTTCATACTGTCCAAATATTGACAATGTAGGATGTTTCTCAATTTGCCTTGTTATAATTTGAAGCAATAATAATTAACTTGATAACAGTTTAACACTAGCAGTAAACAGGAAGTCCAGAAGACTAATCACCTTGTCCTAGACTGCGGGGTGACGAGACTCGTGGGCGGATTTGAAGTAATTCATTAATTCACCTGGCCGTACAAAGACTGGGTGGACACACACAGGATTCAGGTGTGACAAGAGACTGGGAGTAACGATCCCCATTTTGTCTCTGGAGTCATACCAGGTAGGTAGGTAGGTAGGTAGGTAGGTCGGTAGGTAAGTAGGTAGGTAGGTATGTAGGCCAGCGGGAGGAAAAAGATCTTAAATGATTGGTTCCACAGTTCCAGTTGGTAAGTCCAGACACTGTGCATTGCTTGGTGGTGTTAACGAGTTCCTCAAGGAAAAGTGTGATCCTCATTTGTTTTGTGATTCAGTATCACTCTGAATTTCTATTTGAAGACACTAATATATTTATACATGCACTTCATCTCTTTAAACAATCTACACATTGAATTTACACCGACCAGAATATTAAATGTTTTAAACAAAACAATCAGTATCTTAATATATTTATGAATGCGTATCATCTATTTACACAATCTACACATTGAATTTATACCAACCAGAGTTTTTATATTGTCTGTTCACGTCAGTATATCCTCCTTTATAATTTTGTTCACTTTTTTTATTCGTGTAGATTATGAATGATTATTGTTCAAAATACTAAACATAGTTTCCATGAAGGATGAAGGCGAGCATATCTAATCTTATCTTATATCTTATCTTATCTAACTGATTTAGTATTTGAAAACAAAAAATTCATTGCCTGTTGAAAAAATTGAAATAATCTCTTGACATTATTTAAACATAATAAGAAAATTTATCACCAAGTACAGAGTTATCCTCCTGTCTTCATAAATCCAAGGCTTTCAAAGAAAAGAATTAACACTACATCAGTCAACCTCCAAACAAAATGATCCCGTTGGTCTACAGTCACAATACTCATTAGACTTTAAGAGGTCAAAGTTTGCTCATGGACGTGGTTTTTTTTCTATCATTATGTACTCTGCTGAGAACATTGGAGCCAATCCACTATCTAATATCAACAGAAAACGATACCATCTTAAAATTTAGTCCTAATTGATGGTGCATTAAATAACAAGTTGTTTGGTAAATTGGTTCGAATGAGAGAATATCACTTCTTACCATAGTTTGTTGACTTCCACACTCATTGTCTTCTAAAGTTGTGGAAGAAGAATCATCGACGTCGCACATCAAATCTCCGTCGTGCAGCAGATACTCAATGAGATCAATCAGGGCTTTGCATGAATCGGCACATGTTTGAATGCCCAGGTGGTTGCACATAAACCTGAGATCTGATTTTGGAGCCTTCTGCAATAGTGGAAAGGAATAACAAAAAGAATAAAGATTATCTTGAAAAGTAAAACAGAAACAAAAAATTACAATGTTAAGAAATAGGGCTTAATTTACATGAACCTGAAAAATACAATTACTTTGAAAATAATTTAATAATATATTTGCAACCCTGAATTAATCATATGACAATAATGAAGAATAATGAAGGAAAAATTGACAGAAAGAGGTTGTACCTGTTCGCCCGATTTTGAATAGCAGAACTGTAGCCATATTTTCAATTGGTCAATGTCAGCAACACAAACATAATCTGGAAAAAACATAGTTTGTTGCAGTCTTTAAAAAAGAGCCCAAGGCAGTGCACAGACACTAGCATCTGAAGCAATTGGGGTCATCTGATATTCAGCTATCTTTCAATACATGCAGTTCCACAAGAGGGAACAAACGAAAATGCATCGACAAATGTCTAAAAATCAGAAATCTACATAAAATTGCATGTCGAATTAACAATTAATAAAAGAGTTTCATCTAGATTATTTAACAAACAGGAAAATTGAACTTGTCGTGTCATGATGAAAGATGAACAATATTTAATTTTTATGTCACAGGCTAAAAAAAAATGTTTGCTTGGATTTGAGCTGACTGAAAAAGAAAATGTATAAAATCTAATTGTAAAAAAAGAGTTAATTTTACCATTCAAAATAATGAAACAACAATCAATTTATGTGATAAGACCATTAGCTTTTTCAAAGAAATCTCTCTCATCAATTGAAGAAATTGCAACAAAAGTAAGAAATCCATTTTGAAGATAAAATCCAAAGGCCGAACTAACCATCAAACAGGTTGACTTCCTTATGGGGCAGATCTCTGTTGCAGCGGCTGGTGCTGGCCAGGTACAGGTCCGCCTTGTCAAACAACAGACGAATTTGTGACAAAGCCGATTCTGAGATGACGTTTGTACAGACGCTGAACCTCTCCACAGTCAGGAAGCTCTTGATTGGAAGATGTAGTGGTCTGCGGTAAAGATATAAATGAAGAAGCATGGATGCTATTCATAGTTTCATTAGGTATGGACATATGTTATCTTTGTATGGTATTTTCAAACCTTTTCCTTTAAATACTAACACTATGTTATACACAGTTTTGGATATTCAAAGGATGGAACCATATTTTCGTCCATTTCTATTAGGGTGAGTTCACAATTTTCTCTTAAACTTAGAGACAGAATTTGAGCCTCAAGTCGTCCAAACCAAGTTTAGACAAGAAACTCATCCACAAGGCCAGCTATTTTACCAGGATTTTACTTACCAACTAAATAAAGGGCTAGTTTTAACCAGCTTTTGGGAATCTTGGTAATTTTCTTTACATGGAAATTGCAAGAATGGTGTCTGAGACAATTCTGTATTTTAGCAGGCAGCTGGTTACACTTGAAGTACACATTATAGATATAATCCGTTCAGGCTGTATCTAGGGCTGGGCAGGCATTGAGCATTTACCTGAAGTCGACACAGCAATGGTGGAGCTGTAAGTGGAGCTCTGTCATGACTTTGGGCATGGTGTAGCCCTGGATGGGGAAATCCTTCAGGTCCAGGAGATCCATTGCCTGAGGGCAAGAGGTTGAGGAAAAAGATGATAATCTTTATCTGCTCCCATTTTAAAGCATATTCAAAATAATCACCATATGTTTCCTTCCTTTCTTTGATAGTTAAGGATGATAAATAGAAAGCAAGTTGACTTGAATCTTGAAAAAAATTTACTCCAAAAGCCTGAATAATGATAATTACACAAATCGTTGGAGGAAAAAAAAATATCATCAATCGCATGCTTTATTGAAAATATGCACAACTTTGTAGCTTACAGATAATGCTTTAAATAGAGAATTGAACCCATTACTCTCAGCCACAAGTACAGCAACAAGATCACTATTGCAACTACCCTGTTCCATTCAGGCAATGGCAAATAAACTTGGAGTTGGAGACAGAGTTGGTGCCAGTCTTAAGTATGGCCAACAAAAATCACAAAACCTAAAAAAAAATAAATAAAAATGGTGCAATGAGCTCAATACCAAGTCCTGCAGGCCAGTCTTAAACAATGGCAATGCTGGCCTGAAATAAAAGCTCTGCATCTCATAAATCTCATCCTGTCATTGATGGATGTAAAATTTGAAGGTACACCTGACTGTAGACAATGCTGGCTCTGAAAAAAACCCAAACTGTAACACACCCAGTAAACTGCATGAATTACGATAAGTGTCACAATCTCTCTGCGTGCTAGAAAAATATGGTCCAGTGCTTGGCTAGAAGTGATGATCATTGATAAGCGTTTTACACATTTCATATATTATGCTATATCGGCTTCTGACTCAGAAACCAGATGACGAAACCTTTGCCGCCACCCACCTGAGTGATCCAGCTCTCCCCTGTGCGGTGCTGCTCGTGTCTAAGTGTCCCTCCATTCACACTGACAGCCACAACAAAATTCTGGGGGAAAGTCAAATAGTTTTGTTTCCTTTGCAAGTTTGAAGACTACAGATAACACCTCAATGAGGAATCTCATTCTTTGCATTGTCGGTAGACTGGAAGCTTTTGATTATTGACACCATCATAAGAATATCTTACAATTAACACATCACAGTAAGTGAACTGTAACTTTGTTCACAACAGAATTCTTTAAAAAGAGCAAGAACGCTACTTGTTTTTTCTATATACAATAACTGTAAATCAAAAGTACGTTTATTACAGTAGCACTCTAAATTTGAAAAAACAAAACGAAAAAAACCCTTCAAATTTTATTTCCCAAAATGAGATGAGCAGATGAAGAAAAGCCTTTGGGAAATGGTCTTTTATGGTGAAAGTGAGTCGGCAACCATCTGCCAGTGTCATTGACATGACCAAAAAAAACCCAACAACAACCACATAATAAAACAAAAACACCAACAAAAGCACACACACACAAAAATCCCACAAAGAGCTAAGAAAAAACCCTCATATCCTTCCTAGCACTAAAATACTAGAATATCTCACCTTGATATTGTTGATGGTGTCAACTTTGGTCTGGACAGCAAGAGTCAGCATGTGAGGACTGTCCTCCCCCCAGCCAGCTCTGTTGTGGGTAGTCTCCCCTGCCCCTCGGTCAGATCGATAGATACGAGAGTTCAAGTATTCAGGGATTCTATCTCGAATGTGGTTTAACGTGCCTGCCTGAACTGGGTTGGCCACATGAGCTGATAGAGGAGGCATAATATCAAACATCTTTAATATTGGGTACAACTATAAAGCTATTTACAGAAAACTAAGACTTCAGTTACTGAATAAGAGTCAAAAGCATGTAATAAAATACAAATCAAATACGTAGTACAAAATGTAAAACAAAATTGGAATGAAAAATCAAAACAAGAATGAAAAACCATACAACTTCAAAGACATCCTTCAATAAAATTAATTTTATTTTGATCATTTTCAGTAGGCAGGACTCTAAATTCACTTCATACATAAAAATCAAATTGCACTTTTCTTTACAGATGAACAAAATAATTCATGGTGTAAAATTTTATTTGAGAAAAAAAATAAGAGAAAATGAGTAAGCAGGCAATCAAAAATACATAATTTAGCCATAAAAGGTTTAAGTATAGTTTCACACTTACACTGGTTTTGATAACAAGCTTTGAAAGCTTCAAACAGAAATTTTAAACAGAAATCGGCAGTTGTGAATATTGGTCTTTAACTCACAATTTCTTTTGATGTAGAATGAGGTCAATGTCACAGTCATGAGACTTCTTGTAAAATCTTATTGGTTAAAGCATCAAAATAGACAGAGGCAATGTCAGGGGGTGTATAGTGTGTTCTTTTCAGCTGAAAAGAAGCTCACAATCTAGCCCTTCCCTACTCACTCTGTGAATCGGGCATGGCCTACTCCCACAGTTAAAGGATGGCTAGAAATGGGGTTTTCCCTCCTGGATTTCAATACTACTGCATTACGGGAGTTAAAAGAAAAATTAAATGAAAAAAGAGGCGACCATTGTGAAAATTCCATATGAACAATAAAACCATACTAGAAGCAAGAGGAGTTTACCATTGTGGTGCATGTGCACTCTGTTGGCGTGAAAGCACAGGTATTTGAGGTCAGGATCTCCAGAGTACTGGTTGACGGAGAACAGGAGCCCCTTGCTGAGGGTGATCATCATCTCTCCATGCAGATATGGCTCTTGTGCAGACAAATCATCGTACAACTATAGAAGATGGGGAAGAAGAGGGTAGGAAAGGATGACACTCTTCACACACAACAGGTAGCCAATTGAATAAAGATTAGAGCGCAGATAGATGATTGGGGTTTTTAGAAGGAAAGCAACCCTTATTATTTTCTTCCTTTTTTTTCATATTCATCCAACTCCTTTTCATAGAAGTAATCAATGTATTCCAATTTGCTTACATCCTCACACATGTCTGAAAAACTCCAGTAAAAAAAAACTATTTTAGGGTGCTAAAACATACACGGGTCAGAGATGCAACCAAGGGTTAAGTAAGATTATAAAATTATTTTAAAGAGAGAACAGTTTAAAACCACAAACAGTAAAAAAGTGAGTTAAAAAACCTCCACAAATATATCTGAAGATTCTAATCAATTATGAAGTAACAGTAGACCTTTATATCTCTAGTTCCCTTCTGTTGTTCTATGAAGCTTTAATGAAACATTTAGGCAAAAATTACAAAAGAATAGGCACAAAAAACCCAACCAATACGAGAATATTGACAGTTGTACTTAGTCTCACTGAGTCAGTCCTTATTACAGAAAGACAAAAGCTAAAAATTCCAAACCATGGCTAGCAAAATAATGCACAGGATAATACTGACAAAGCATACCTACCAATTTGTAAATCTATTTGTATATGAAATTGTCTTTATTCCTGTTAAATTCTACACTACCTCATCCGCAGTTCAGTCTAATTATTTGATTTCATTCTTGTTGTCCAGTACTTTTCAGCACACGAAAAAAAAGACACATACAATCAAACACTGTGCACTGTGCCTCATGGTGAACTGTAAACTTGAACGTCCCTCTAACTTTAATGATGGCACAAGTAAAAATTCAACCTTAAGTTATCAGATTTAAGTAGAACAAATGGAATTTTTGTCACTTCAAGGACTATTCTCATTGAAAATCTGAATAACCTATGGCACATGGATAATCAAGTCTAGTATTTCTGCCAACTTTTGCTGCTCAATGATGATTTTTAAAAATTAATACCTGTGCACCTGCCGCACAATGGTCAGCAACCTTCTTTCACCACCTGCTGCCTTGCCCATGAGGCAATGAACAGGTGCACAGCTCTTCCCTGCGCAGTCGCCAAGTGGTATCTTCTCAACCAATTTTCCACCCCAAGCTGCTTTCCATTTTTTGTCACTATCCTGTGACTATTTGGTATCATATGATTGGTCAGACATTCAAGATTGACAAGGGCTTGGTATCAGGTCAGTTGGTGAGTAATTTTCCACTGAAAACAAAGCCCAGCCCATCCAACCAGTCCATCTATCCACGCCCGTGAAATTGACCATGCACTTCTCCCGCATTTAAAGGAGGGTCCGAGAATTAACACAAGGAGCGGGATTGCACTCACCTGTCCTGCATTGCTATTGTTAATGTTGAAAAGTTTGTGTCTTATATATATAGATGTTACTAGAAACACTACAACCACTTGGATGGCTCAACAAAAGACAACTAACAGTTCATAGACTCTAGTAGGTGAATTTAACACAACATCTCAACTTACCTCATGAGGTACAACGGCAAGCAGTTTCCCCTTGCTGATCTCTAGAGAGAAGCACATTTTGTTGAAAGGCTTGAGAGCTGCAGGCCTGTTAAGGTTGTGCTGTTTGGACCGCTCATGGATGGAGTAGTGCATAGATTCCTCTGCGTCCTCCTCATCATCAAAATCTGACATGTCTCCACCTGGAGGGAGGAATGTAACAAATTAAATAAATTTCATACTAATTTTCTCCATCTTTTTCTATCTAAATCCACCTTTTTTTAACAACTATCTTTCTCTCTTAAATTCAGTTTTCTCTGTTTTCTCCTTTCTTCTCTGTTCTTTTTTCATCCTCTTAACTTTGTTTTTATTTTCCCATGTAAACCACTTTCTTTTTCTCTTCCAGTGTAGCAATTATTCTTAAAACATTGCTAGTTACAAACAGTCAGGTAGGTATTTGTTTACAGTTGAAACTGACAGGGCAAAATATGGTTTTCTGCTTCCACACTAAAAAAAAAAACCAAAAAAAAAACCCATTAAGTCGACTGAGTTGTTCAATAACAATTAAATTCCAACAAATTGAAACAGAATCACAAAATGTTTTACATAACCTGAGAGCATGTAAAACGCTTGAGAAATTCATTCAGTCTGTAAGGTGTACTGCGATGTAGAGTAGAAACAACAGTCAGGAAGTCATAACATTACGTTAGTAATAATTCCTTCTGATGATGCTTTCAAGTGTAAAACAGGTAGGAATTCCTTTGCAATTTTATCTTAAAAGCAGTCTTGTGGCCAACTCTTTTAAACTTTTTTTCACTGCCGAAGATTTGAGTAGCACGATGGTATTTCTGAAATCATGGGTGAGAAATTAACCATAAATAACTCACTCTGACACACGGACAATTCATGCTGGCTTTGAACTTAGGAGGCCTAATTACCCTTCTTGGTAGCCTTGTCCATTCTTTAACATGGAAATGATCCTTTGGCTTAGTTTATCATCAATCTCTGATATGACCTGAACTGCAACCCTACCGATTATATGGACATGGAATTGCTTGCTCTCAGCTAAGAAAAGGACAAGATGAAATTTTGAGTCCCTGCCAAAAGGCAAACACTGAAACTCTTTGTCCTTTGCCCCCATCAAGTAAGAACTGAGCCACACAATAATATAAGAACAGACTGAGAAAACACAAATCCATGCCATGCCCCATCTATAAAGACATCGGCAACTATTCACAGCTGAAAAAGGAGAGAGCCAAGTTGCTCTATATTATAAAATAATTAAAGCAATGCTCTGACCCAGGGTGGAATCTGTCAGTCTTCCATGTTTCTGCAACATTGCCAGGACACCCAGGCTGGTGTTGGAGGGAACCAAGTTGTTGATATTTGGCCCTGGTCTCACTGGAGCTGGCTCCCACATCAGGAGGTCATTGTTGAACCTGGCACAGATGGGAATTATCTCAACAGTGAGTTAAATGATAAAATAATAAAAAAACAACAAAAAACAAAATTAAAATCACATACCCAAAAGCTGTCCACCATTGAACCTGGGTATAAATGATACAGTTTCTCAATAATGATTTCTTTTCAACTTCCTGGATGATAATAACTTTTTTTCTTTTTTTAAAAAACAATTTTAAAAATAAATTTAGCAAAAAAGTTGAATGAGAATTGTGAACCACAGTTTCCAAATCCCAGTTTCACTATGCATAAATCATGGCTCTTATTCTAATGAACACAATCAAAGAAATTACTTTTTCAGATATTTTATTCACATGGCTTTTTCACCTGTTATACAAAAGTTCAAGAAAGTCTTTGTCATGAAGGAAAGCGGTTACAGAGGGAACAGCAATGTCTACAGACAGAGCCGTGTGACTTTTACACTTTTCTCTGAAATTGCTCAACTCAGCTGCATCTCCCGGCATAACCATCTGTGGAAAGAAAACAAATAAAGTTGGTTTTTTTATCATTTCTCACTTTAAAATGTTCAAACTTGTGTAAAAAAAATTCTGCATTCTGTATTTCAAGAATATCACAGAGCAAATAGTTAAATTTGTAAGGCTGATTTGTAAGGGTTGATTATGCTACGAGCTGATCATATTCCATGAAATTCCTTGCCAATAAAAGGTAGGTATTCATATCACAAACCTCATCGTTCACAGGTTTTTCTTGGTTGGCAAACGAGAGGTCGTCCCGTTCATACATGGTTTTCTTGCGGCTGAATGGTGATGTTTCCATGTGGAGCAGATCTTGGTAGTACTCCATACTGCTCCCTGACGTGTCAGACTCCGCCTCCATTTCCAGCTCTGAATGGGGTTTGCTGCTCTTGGTTACAACCAGTCTGTAAGTAAAAAAAAACCCAAGTGATACAAGAAAACCTTAATAAAATTATCAGGGACGAATCTTACATAGCATTATTTATATGACCGGCTTCAAGTTTTTAGATTTATGCGCCATGCTACTATAGATGTATATTTTATTGTGCCTGATTTTATCATTACTGAAAATGTTCTGAGCCTGTATTTACTGGTATAGGGCAATATACAAAATTCATGTGTTACTATTCTACTTCTTCTTCTTATTATTATTATAAAAAAAATATGAAATGAGGAAGACAGGCCACTCTTTCATAAAAAAAAATTAAAATGAGGAAACAAAACCATAACTTTCTTCCAAGAAATAAAAAAAAAAACCCAACAACAACCCATCAAGTATAAAGCAAACAGGTTTCATGTGAGAAACCAGCCTCAGAGTTAATCCAATTAAGAATTAACAGAAAGTGTTAAATAAGCTTCAAAATAATCTTGTCACAAAGTAGGATAAACTCTCAATTCTCAAGCATTCAATCTGACTTGAATATACAACAGATTCGCTGTGTTGTGAGCCAAACGGCCACAATCAAACATCCATGTCTGTACTGAGAATTCACAAGTTCCTTCATCGGTTACAACTAGGCCCACTTGTTCATGGTTCCTGCCATTATGGCAAGCTTTGGCCTTGCCCTGTTCAAAGCTGAATGAATAGAAGGAGTGCAAACAACTGACCTGGGCCAGTCTAGATGGTGGACATCCTGGGGACTGGCCTTGCTGTCCTCTACAGTGACTTCCCCAAACAGGATTGGGTCCGTGTTGATGTCCTCTTGGAGATGGGCTGAGGTCGGGTACGGGGAGAAAAAATCAATGAGACACAACATTCATTCAAGGTAAAAAAAAATCCCGACTTTCTGTCTCTCTTTTTCTTTAACAATAGCAACACTAACAGCCTTTCATTTTTCCTCTGTGACGTTTTTTTCTATAAAAAAAAATGTTAATGAGAGGAATTTAAAAAAACCCTATTTTCTTTGTGTCATAAGCTAAATCCAATTAACTATTTTTTTCTTTTCTCTTGAACTCCAAAAATGACAGAAAAGGGGTAAATGCATAAATCTATTCATACATCACAAAATTACGCAAATTAGAAAAAAGATCAGGAAGAGTAGTTAGTAATCAAAATTCTATCTCCACAGCAAAAACAATGTGTCTTTTTTAATTAACTGACACATACCAAATGTTGTTGCTGGATAACACAAATGTACTGCGTTTGCGACCGTTCCCTGTCATTGATAAATTATGGTTCTGTCATTCTCACACTTAACCAGCTTGAATCCTGATACTTGTTTCCACAGAAACTCACCCTTGATCTTGAATATCTGCACCTCCAGCTGCCAGACGGGGTCGGCCTTGATGCGGGTAACGGCTTCAGGCGCTTCCAGCTCCAGTAGCAGCGCCTCCTTGTGGAGACGCCGTCGGCACCAGTCATCCCTAGGGGAGGGCACTCTGTCCGTTCTCAGATCTGGGACCGGAAACCTGAAGAAAAACAATAGTGATAGTGTAAACAAACATAAGCCCATTAAGGAAGGCAATAACTTGGCAGAAGAAAAATAAACTTCTTTTTCTTCAGTTAAATGAACTGACCCTGTAAGACTGAGTGTTACTATGTCTTTGAGTATTATTATTATTATTGTTACGACCTGTGGTAAATCAGCTCATTGGTCTTGATACCGCCAAAGGCAACAGCAAATATTGTTTGGCTTAAGATCGAGTAATAGCCCTTATGTATTGCTCATTACATCACACAAGCTTAGGCACGGTGGACTGATCATTTGCCTGTCTTCATTTCTAAGGCAGTATGAAGGGATATGGATAACAAAACAAATCAAAACATTATTATTATTATTATCATCATCATTAGATGTTATAAATTATCCATGTGTGTGTAATACCTATTAGTAAGAATAGAAGAGGTTTTGGGCAGTTTTGATGGACCTTTGAATATAAGAAATGAATACAACGGTACTGCACGAATGACATAGGGAACAGGGAGAAATGTGGGCCATGATCTGAAGAGAATAGAGAATTTAAGTGGAGGCCTCAAATGCCACTGGACACGATGTTGACCAGCATCAGGCAAAACATGATGAACGAATTATTATTCTATTACAAGCAAAAACAAAGAACTGCTGATAAACACACTAAGCCACGGTGCTCTGCAAAAGAGTTGGTTGTTTTGTTGAAATAAGGGCTTTATGAGAGTTTATACAATGTAAAAAAAAACAACAATTTAGGCTGTGTCAAAAGCAAGTTCTCTGTCCTTGCAATCATTCGGTTTAAACTAGAGCCCTCAAAACTCTTAACCTGTGATAAGGCATTTTGTGTGGGTGGGCCAAAATTTTAGAACAGTTTGACCCAGGATACTAGTTATCTGACTCTTTAGGCTTATTCAAAACCAGACTTAAAACTGAAATTTTCAAGAGAGCATTTGGTTAATAGCATTTTATTTTTTTCATGTAACTGCTCTATCTAGGATGTTTGCTATTTCATGTTTCATGAAAATGTATTGTCTTTTTGGGGGGTTTTGTCTGGCGCAATTGAGCACACTTGGGGATAAATTGCACGGTATAGATTAATTATTATTAAATCATTATCAAGCTAGCCTGAATCCACATCTAGGATTTTAAAACCCAAAGGCTGTCCAAGTGCTATTGAAAACAAAGGGAAAGGTTGATGCAATCAGGATGCTTTTCTCATAAACCTTTGTAACGTCCAGTAAATTGTAGTTTCCTCCTTCCCCACCCCCACCCTGCCCCTCATTTCATTCAAAGACATGAAATAAAATAAGAGGAAAAAGGGGAAAGAAAAAAGTAAAGGCCTGCCAATAGAGAAAATCCTAAATTACTCACAATTATCTTTTGACAAAGAGGTACAATAAGGCCATGAAGACACACAGGTAAAATCAGAATATCTACATACGCAAGTACAATCATAACACCAATACACACAGCTACAATCAGAATACCACTACATACAGGTAAAATCAGAATATCAACATACGCAGGTGCTATCAAAACACCAATACACACAGTTACAATCACAATACCAATACATACAGGTAAACTCAGAATATCAACATACACAGGTACAATGAACAAACCAATACACACAGCTAAAACCATAATACAAATACTTACAGGTAGAATCAGAATATCAACATACACAGGAAAGATCAAAACACCAATACACACAGCTTCAATAACAATACCAATACATACAGGTAAAATCAAAACATCAAAGTGCAAAGTGCAAAGAACTTACCTGACTCTGAGAGTCGCGTGTGTGACTTTGACATTGATATCCATGTTCATCTGGCTGGACGGGTTCTCATCAATCATCGCCTCGTCCAACTAGTCGTCCCAAAAACAAATAGGAACAACAAACACTTTATTAATTCCTGTATTTTTATTACAGCTCCTCATTAAAATTTGGTAAGGGTGAATGAGAATTCCATAGACAAATAATACAACTTCATAAAAACTTTTCAGTTTCAACAACTTATTCAACGTTCATAATATTGAAGAAAAACCTTTTATCAGTGATATTCAGCTCCCCAAAAAACAACAAATCGTCCAGGACAGAAACAAACATCAGGTAGAAGTTAGAATGTATGACTGTATTCCAGGAAATTAATGAATTGATAGCTTTTAATGATACCAAGAGGAGCAAATCTAAAATTATTATTATTATTATTATTATGATTATTATTATTAATATTATTATCATTATTATGATTATCATTATTATTATTATTATTATTATTATTATGTCATTCAAATCCTGTACCCTGCCATGATGGTCATTCACCAGCTGAGTTGCCTGGGTCGCCCCGTTGGCACTCGGTGCAAACAGACTTGACAATCGGTCGATGATGGTGATGTCCACCTCTGACGTTAGCTTCCCAAATTCCAACTGGAGCTTGTGTGGGGCAACGTCTTTTCGGTGTCTTTTACCCTACCAAGTCAAGAATATTTTGAATTAGCATTATTTTGAGAAAGAAATAATAATTTTGAAAAGAATTGGAAAAAAAATAACAACAAAAAATAAAAAAAAGTTTCTTGCGTCTTTGATATACCATAGATATAAAATAAATATGTCTTGAAAAATCAATGATTTATTCAAGTTTCAGAAAAAGGTCTTTACTGAAAGCTATTTTGCTTTAAAATCATTTGAATTTGACAGTAAGTGAAACTTCCAGACAATCCCCCTAAACAAAGGAACATAGCAGTGACAATCCACAATATACATTGAAGTTACTAAATTTAGTCTTTTAAAAACTCCTGCAACAACAATAACAACAAAAACAGCAACAACAACAACAATAAACTCACAGCAAAGGAAAACATTCACCCTGTGGTAGCAGTTTTTAAAATCAATATAGGCACAGTGAACAGAGGATAATTATTTTATCATATCCTTATAATCCCTCCTCCCTTCCTAACCGTAGATGTTTCAAATGTCAAGGTGAGAGCAGACTGGATCTTCCTCGTCTTGCTGGAATCAAACATGTCAAACGCTTCATGCATAACATTGGTCGCATCCGACATGCCATTGCCGTCAAAGGTCAGCAGCTGGAAGAGAGAAAGAGAAAAAAAAAATGAGGGAAAACAGACATGAAAAGTTTATCACTCAATGGGGGTGGAATGCTAAAGCTGTGCCAAGCGGTTTGTAACCCTGGACAATTGAAATCAATTAGATGATGAATAAAATTCTCAGTAGCTTCAAACCAAAATTGATCCCACGTTTTAAAATGTAATTAATTCATCTTAGACTGATTTACCTGTTTGGTCTACCTGTGATTTTTTTTTTTCTTAGAAAAAGAGGATTTGTGAAACGAGCCAAACTGAAGTGAATAGAATGAGGGGGGGGGGGGGGGGGGGGGGGGGGGGGGGGGGGGGGGGGGGGGGGGGGGGGGGGGGGG
>JBCIKM010531120.1:0-18361 GCA_039654465.1 Melibe viridis | reverse complement strand
CAGCATTATGGCACAGGAAGACCCAAGATCTTTAAACCCCCTTTGTGTACAAAAGTACTCAGTACGTTTAACTTGTGCCTCTGCAGTCATGTACCAAAAGGCATGAAATATGGGATGACCACTGAGTTGCAAACAAGACAACAAAAACAGGACATCACAGAAAACGGGAAAAAGTAAGACGATAGCTTCAGAGTAAAAGAAAAGAAACAGAAGTAGAAGAGCCCACCAGGGACTCCAACCAACCACCCGCGATGTTTATGAGAGCTGGGATAACCATATCTATCTTAGTGAGAGAATAGTAAAACATACATACAATATTAGACTAATGCCCCGAAAAAATATAGACAATTGTAAAGAGTTATGTAATGTCACATAAGTATAAATATCACAGTATAAAAGTAACAGAGAGTGATGGCTGTCTTCAACAGTGATATACAAGGTGATTCAAAAAGAATACTCTATGACAGTGGTCAGGGGGAAAGTGATCAAAATAAAACTACACTCACACAAACACAGACTCTCTCTCCCTTGTAAGAACCTCTAAATGAAGCTTACCTCCCTCTCTTTATCCATGGTTGTCTATCTCTTCTTCTTCTCTAGTCCCTCTCTTCACCCCCCCCCTGTCTCTATCTCTATTTGGCCATCTTTCTCTCCTCTCTCCTTTCTATCTCTCTTAGATTCTCACAGACAATTTACAAACAGTATGCATCACCTCTCACTCCTGAGTTTGTCCTTCATTCTTCTTCTCTTGTATTCTTACTTCTCTTTCTCTCTCTCTCTCTCTTTTCTCACTCTCCTGCCTGTGAAATCTTACATACAGCATGCATTCCCATCTCTACACTATGCTTAGTGATACCGGTTTGATTCCTATCAAGTCATTAGTTTTTAACAATATATTTTTTTAAAAAGCTTCATGCAAGTTGTCCTGACGACCAGCCGGTCATGGGATCGTGTGAGTATTTATTGAACGATATGGGTTTACTTCCTTGCGGCCCCAGAACTTATTTTTTAACTTATTTAATATGTTTGTCGGATTGTTTTTGGGTTGTTGTTATTTGTTTTTGTTTTTTGTTTTGGGGGGGGGGGGGGGGGGTGGTGGGGGATTTTTTTCTGTGACTAAACTTGGGCGGTAAAGTTTTATCTGTATTTTCCTCCCCACAGTATCAATATTATAATGTTATAATGTGAAGTCTTGGCTGTTTCACCATTTTCCCTCTAACAATGCAAGAATTTTACAATTCAAAGCATCCGATTTTCATATGGGTCCTGCTTCTCATTTTTTTTTTTTTCCGGAAAAAAAGCTTTGCATTTTTAATTGTGCTTGTCGAACAGGACTATTTGCTAGTCATTATCATATTGTAGTCCATGCAAAAAAGACTTAAAAAAACGAGGAGATCATATTGCTTAAAAATGGCGGTAAAAGGTCCAAAGAAAGTTTGAATCCAAAGTCCAGCTCCAGTCCGGCAGCGCCTTTCTTATTGAGTGCTGCTTGAGCCCCAGCCCCCACCTTCATGGGGCCAATGTTGAAGTCATACGTGCCAGTGTCCACAGCCACAAGAGTATTCCCTCTTGCTCTTCCAAGAGGACGTTGAATTGGGGAAACCATAAAGTTGTTTGCTGAGAAAAGAAAATGCATGAATAGGAGGAATTACGCTAATTGAAATTATTTTTTCCTTCAGCTTACATATCATATTCACATGAATTGAATGAATACCGTAAATACAAATTTTTAAAATTTGTTTTGTTTGTTTATTGATGGTTTTAGGAAATACTTGCAGACACATCTGGCGTTGCCCGGGGAGGAGAAATATATGAAGAGAAATATTACACAAAATTGAAAACTTGCCCGGACCCTCAATTCCCTTCCCCATCCCTCCTTCCTCATGTAAGACTCACGTTCAGCTGTGGTGTTGAACGCATTCAGTCCCAAATCAAAATCAGTGCGATTTTACTATCCCCGTCCTCTACTGATGATGTAAAAATCTAAAAATAGAATGGCTATGGTTGCGCCTTCAAATGGGAATTCCCCTTTTCCTAAGGTGTACAAAACTCACTTTCAACACCAGTGTTGGACAGAGTTCCAAGTATAAAAAAGGTAAACTGCAATATGACTTTGGAGCAAACTGAACAATTACAGCTTGCATGCGCACTTGCATAAAAAATTAAAGACTCGAATCCCACCACACACCATGTCCGGGGTTATGGGGAACCCGTGTGTGAAATTTGGTCCGAATCCATGGGGCCGTTCTCTTTACTAGTATGATTGATGGGACATTGGGAGAATCAAAGATTTTACCACGGGAGCACAGCAATACCCAATGACTACTCTCAGAATTCGACAAAATCAATTCTATTCCTATTGCAAATACAAGATTATTTGCTATATTTTTAATGGTGCCAACTACTTTAAAATAGTCAAGGTCTATTACCATCATCATCTGTTGCTGAACAGTCTCCGGAGGAGTGAGCAGGGCTTGGCATGGTGGGAGCAGCTTTCCTCTCACCTGTGCCTCGTTGCCTATTAATACTATCCACTATGATATCTGTAAATGCCTAACAAGCACATATCTCATTAAAAAGTAGAAAACAAATTATAACCATCTTTTCCTAAAAATAGAATTGCTTAAAAATGTAAGTTGACAATGATATTTAAGGCTAAGAATATTCAAAAAGTAGATAATTATGAGTAGTCATTCTGAAGATAAAATTACTACTTGCCCAATGTATTTCAGTTGTTCACCCCATTGATAAAGGGGAAGGGTGGTCATTGGAGTTAAAATCTCATGCCCAGTGAATAATCCATGCATGTGTGACCAGGTTATCAAACTTTCTGCAGTATGAGTTACGTAAGTGAAAAAAATTACCCTCACCTGGAGAAAGCACTAACATACTGAACTCACTTTCCTAACCATGCAGGGAATTATGAATCGTTATCCATAACATACAAAGGAAATCAGTTTTAGTGAGAGGCTCCATTCTAGACCAGATATCTCATTATTCCCAAGATCTCCTTGTAACTGAGGTAAAGGTGTAAGATTAATGCAGACAATAAGCAGAAAGAAAAACAAAAACAAAGAAGAGCAACAAGAATGAACAAATAAAATAAATGAAAATAAAACATCGACAACTAAATGCCCAGAGAGGGGTTCCAGCCTGGCCATCCATTAGACAGTGATCAGAACAGGAGAATCAAAGAATTGGGCAAAATGAGAAGGAATTTCTGGACACAAAATTCCTCTTAACTGATTGCGTCCAGTTCTACGCTCTGTGCATAAGCAAGAATCTCCCTTGCGTCCATTCCTATGCAGTAGGCGCATCAACGAAATGTGAAAAGAAAAAGTTGTAGTTTTACTTAATTCCAAGTTTTTATGTTACCAAAAGGTAGAATAACAACAAAAGAGCTATCCTTTGATTGAACAGGGCGCACTTTGAGTACTTTCTATCCTAAAATTACAAATTTTTTTCCCCCACTGATGACATAAGATTGACTGATTTCTGTTGTGTCTCTGCCATGAACTGCTCCCAAAAGAAATGGATAATGGCTGGTTTCTATTCATTCTTTTGACCTGAATTTTCACATGGATTACCTTCAGTGATCTAGAAATGAAAATTTGTGCTCTATTCTTAATTTGGATTCATAAATCAGCTGGAAAATGAGGTTAGTGCAAAGAATAGCATCAATTTTGTTCCTTTCCTGTACAGGTGTCGGTACAAGTACAATAACAACTTTTTAGTAAATTTAATGGCTTTTGGCGACTCAAATCATTTTATTCTAAAAGGTTGTTCATTGCCTAAAAGATTGACATATAACATGCTAGCCTTTGGGATAGTGGCTGGGTTAGAATTTTGAAAAAAGCTGACTAACTTCTCTTGCTAAGGCAGGCCAAAAACAGAAACTCTAGCAGGACTCTCTTAAAATCCCGGACGGAATCAGGTAAGAGATACATCTTTATTAGTGGGGTGGGCATTGACAAGAGAGGAAAATGTTCCACAATGTTTTAAAAATACCAGTTGACAAATCATGAGCCAAGTTTTCTTTGTTGAAAATAAATGCAAACATAACCCTTAAGCCATGTGCAGATTATTAGCAAACAGCATTCCTGAGTAGTTTGTTACATTTGACATTAATCTTAGGGAGTTAAACATAGCT
This sequence comes from Melibe viridis, assembly GCA_039654465.1. Lineage (NCBI taxonomy): Eukaryota > Metazoa > Mollusca > Gastropoda > Nudibranchia > Dendronotidae > Melibe > Melibe viridis. Next base: position 14,211 of record JBCIKM010531120.1, on the reverse strand, counting down.
CCAAAGAAATGAGCAATGATATAAAAATACCCCATGAAACTGCTATACAAGCTCTCTCTAAATACGTGACCACAGTCTTCCACTTGAATTCCTTATACAGTGCAGCATGGCTATAAAGCACACTCTTATAAAGAAGCTGGCAGCAAAATTACCCTACCAAGTAACTCTGAAAAAGCTCACTAACCAAAATCTATTTATTGTAAATGAACTTGCTTTATTTGTTATCCATATCCTTCATACCCCCTTAGCAAAGTCGGGACCCAGCTCAACTGAGCTGGGAAAAACTCTGGATCACAAGAAATGAAGACAGGCAGATGATCAGTCCAGCATGCCTAATCTTGGGTGGCTTAATGAACAAAACTAATGTGATATTACTCGATCTTAAGCCAAACAAAAGTTGCCATTGCCTTGGGAGACCAATGAGGCAATTTGCCACAGAGCATGTAAATGAACTTAACTGTCTTTATTGTTATGTGTCCAAACTACTCAAACCATCATTCAATCTAATTATTTGATTGAATTTTGTCTGTTCGGTACTTTTCAGAACCCTCATGATTTGCTTGCATGTGTGTTCCCACACAATCAAAAAGATTACAATGCCCCTCATGATGAACTTTGGTATTGAACGCTCCTCCAATTTTAATGGCATAAATAAAAAATTCAACCTTAAGTTATCAGATTAAAGTGGAACAAATGGCATTTTCGTCACTTCGAGGAGTACTCTATTTAAAACCCTGAGTAGCTTATGATGCATGAAAAATCAAGTTTAGTATTTCTGCCAACTTTTGCTGCTCTGTGGTGAGTGACATGCCGTGCTGATTTTTTGAATGTCGAAAAGTTTGTGTCTTAAATATAGATGATGGTTATTAATAAGGAATATATTTTGAAGCACCTTACAGGGAGTTAAAACATAAATTCTCACTGAAAGAACTCATAGAACTCATTTGGAATGTGCCAACCTGTTCTTTATATCAGTGCCTTACTAAACTAAAAAAAAAGTAAAACAGTTTCTCTTACCTTTACCATTTCATCCTTTTGCTGAAAAAGGGCAATTTTGACATTCTTGACAGGACTATTTGGGTTTCTTCTACTGAATTCAGATACAGCTCTGAAAATGGCCAGGGCCACCTTCTTAGATGGATATTGCAGGCCTCCCGTCCCCAAGGGGGGTATGGCCACAGACCTCAGCTTTCTCTCTGATGCCTTGTCTAATATGTCAATAATACCTCTCTGGACAAGCTTTGTAAAGAAAAATGGGTTCAAAAAAATCTTTATCAGGTAAATGTTATACCAAGTGATAGATCAAACATAAAGGATAATGAAATAAAATCTTTCACAGAACTACAGGGAGTCATTTTATTACTATAGGATAAAGAACAGAAACAGCTAAAAAGCTGAAAAAAGACAAGCTTTGTTTACAGGTGGTTTTAGGACCCCACGACACTTGAAGGTCGTAGAGGGGTCCAGGGGAAAGCAAGATGATGGATAATTTGAAAGAGAGAAAAAATCAGACCACAAACAGTTGAGAGATGATTTACGTTAAAATATCTCTCAAAACACAAATTGATGCCAGAGAGAGATGATTTACAATGATAAAAAATACCATCTCTCCAAGGATGACCTTTGTGGACAAAAGTACTCTGTAAATCATATTGCGACACAGAAACTGTGTACCAAAAGGCATGAAACAGGGGATGACCACTGAGATGCAAACTATACAACAAAAACAAGACTCAGGACTGAACAGAAGAGAGGAAAGAATAAGACAATAGCTTTGGTAAAGGGGAAATACTGAAGTTGACAAGCTCACTAGGGATGACTCCAACCACAATTCTCAAGTGGATAGACCACATCTTTGGTTTTGATTTAGCCAGACAGAAAATTGGGAAAAACGAGCTGACTTGAAATTTTTTATTTTTGTTAATGGTTGTAAATCATTAAAGCCCCAAGAGATAAAATTAATGTCTAGAGGAATTCATACAAAACAGCAATAATACACCAAATGATACTGAATTGGATTTCAATCACATCAAATTCCATTGGAAAGTGCAATTGTAAACAAACAAATTTGCAGTATTGTATAGTTTGTTTCATTAAAAAAAACAAAAAGCAACAACATCAACAGCAAGAAAAAAGTTTTTTTTCTATCCAAACTATTTTGGTTTTCCAGATAGATACTTTTTAAGTTTGGTACAACTACTGAGACAAAAAGGTCTCTATTAATTAGAAATAGTTACTTAGATCTGTTTTAGAGTGTGATCATTTTATTTTAACATACAACACATGAGATGATCTAAAAGTATAAGTGGTGGAAAAAGAGTCAAAATATTTGGCGTTGATTTTGAAATATTGTAGTTATGTTATTTGGACAAAAATGATTTTCACATCAACAAATTTAAAACAATTGATACAACACAACAGCTGTTGCATAAAGACAAAGAAAAAACTTGACTGAAAAAATGGATGAATATTGCTAAAATTCCAAACATAGTTAAGATCACAAGGGTTACAAATTTTTACAATAGAGTAGTTACTAAAGTAAAAGTAAAAGTAATTGAGTTAGAAAAATCCTCCTTTTAAATAACTAGATGGCTGACAAGTTGGCTCAACATTAAAGTGTGGACAAATTTAGCTGATGGCCCATCACATGGACACATTTTGGCTTCTAACCTGACTCTTAGCTTACAAGTGTTGAGTATTACTAATTGTCTCATTCTGCATATTGATTCTCAATTAATTGCACACATGTACAAGAAGTAAAAACTTTACTAACTTTATCATTTCTGTGTTGGCTGCTCCATTTGGGAAGACATATGAAATAGAGGGATTGAAACTTTTGGGAGAGATTGTATGGTCTTGTCCCAATTACTTGGCCATTTGCAAGTTCCCCAGTACCTTTCTGAAAAATGGAACAATAACTAATGATTTGGAACGTCGTTAACCTTTGAAGAAGAATAGCAAGGCAAATAATAATATGGTAATTTCGTCACCGTCCAGGAAAACTGTAGTATGTCGGGTTTTTTTTTTCAAAAATGTTTCATTCGCTATACCGCAATTATTTCCCTTTGCAGGTCTAACTCGCTTTGTTTGTGCTGTAGGAATATCTGCTTTTGTTTTCCTCTATTTGACATTTAAAATATGTATTTTGTTATTGTATCAGTCAAAATAAAAATGTTTTTTTGCTCTCCTGAACAGTAGTCACTTTAACATACTACAGTTTTCCTCGACGGCAATAATTTTATAAACTTTACTTTGGTGATCCTGTACAGTGGAATCCAGATAAAGTCAACACCTTGAGACCAAGAAAAAGTTTTGACTTTAAGCAAGATTGACTTTATCAATTTGCAAGGACGTAAACTATTGAATTAAAAAAAAAAAAGGCCGTGGGATCAAAACACATTATGGTCCTTGTTGTTTCATGGATGTTTTTGTTTTTTTTAGTTATTTGTGTATGTTTGTCTGTGTGTAACAGTATGTAATTTTCCCTGGGTGAAAGCGTATTGTTTGTTTGTTTCTTTCTTTTTGTTTTTGTTTTGTTGTTTTGGGTTTTTTGTCTATGTGTTCTAGTTATTTGTTTGTGCATGTGTCTTTTTGTTTGCGTGTAGCAGTTTGTAATTTTCCCCAGACATAGTGAAATTCAGGTCAAAGTGTGTTGTTTGTTTGTTTATTCATTTTAGTTTTTTGTTGTAGTTTTCTTCTTGTTTGTATTAACAAGATAGTGAACACTACGAATACAACAGCAGCAGAAAGAAAAAAAGGCACGCAAATCGTCTCAAGTCTCACTGAGCTACTACTGCCATGGAGGATGTGAGCAGTTGCCGTATTAGTAATAGTAATAGTAACCAACTATACTTTGGTACTAATTTAAGGCTAATATAATATTACATGTGTGACTTTGACCTGATGTGACTTGAGAGGCAACATCTGGCGGCTGGTGATGCAAAACAAATGTGTAAAAAGTGGTCACAGGCATTATGTTGTTGATGGAGAGGCAGAATGTGCTTTCTTCACGCATCACTGTGTTCCCCTGATTTATCTCCCCCCGTTCCCGCAAATCCAGTTGCATCGTTATGGCTCGTCAAGTGACCAAGTGGTGTTTAATAGCCTCTCCTTTGTTTTGTGTTGTGTCGTGTGGTTGAAAATGAAGAGCGTGGAACAAAACATTCTCTGACTTTTAATTTTGCAAGGATTTTACCACACCGTTCTCTTTTTTTTTTTTAGTAAACAGTAGAAGTAAACTAGCAAAAGTACCCAGTGTTGCCTGGGGAGAATAAAACATGCATACAAGATTGAAAGCTTGAGGAAAAGACCCTTTATCCCCTTTCTCTTCCTGCACCTCACTCTTCCCCACACCCCTCCCTCCTGAACCTCCTCCAATACCCAACCCCCTTCCTGCATCCTTCCGGCACCCCTCCTCCCTCTCTCATAACCCTTCCTGTCTCCCTGACCCCCTCCTCTCACCATCTTCCCCTCCCTTCAGTACCCCTACTACCTCCCGCACCCCCCACCTTCCTGCAACCCCTACTCTTTCCTTGAACCAAACTGAGCCAAAAGTAATTTTCCTCCTTCCTCAAGGCAAGAGAAATAAATAAATTTCCATGACATTTACTCTGAAAAGATGCTGCTAATTTAAAAAATACAAGAATTTCTTTGCATTTCTCTCAATTCTCATATGAGATAGGCTCAGTTTTATTAAGAATGAGGGGCAAGGCCAAATTGTCTTTCAGAGAAAACAATTTACATTGGCTTATTTTACTTGAACGCTATATGTCTAAGCTAGTCAAAGCAATTTTTACACATGTATGCAACTTTTATAACTTTTTCATAGTGATTCATTGATTGTATTCCTTGTTGCTGGACCAAAGTCGCATGTGGCATTCAACAAGGTAACAAAGGCCTTGATTAATGCAGTAAAGCAATAGGTATGTCTGTTTGACATATACACAAATTACCTTTAAGATAAGACAATTTACCTATTACCTGTCAATATTGTCATTTATGACAGGGTTCTGTCCTGAGCCCTATTCTCTTCACCCTCAACTCTTTACTTCTTGGGGATGTTATTTCTAGTTTTGGAATGGAGTACCACCTATATGCAGAAAACACAGCTATTTGCAACTATAACATCTGAATCATCAACATATGATCAAACTGCTAACTAAAGCTGTTAAATCATGGATGCTAAGCAATACACAACAGCTTAATGAAGACAAAACAGAGCTTATCATGTTCAGATCTGAATTAGTGGTACCTGAAATTTTAGCGGATGCAATGGTAGTAGAATAACTAATTCAGCTGTTTAGGTTTTTATTTTGATTAGTTTCTTTGCATGAATGTCCATGTAACTACATTGTGTCAATGTTTACACTATCATACAAGAAATGTTAGTCACATTTGTGACACAGTTGAAAGAGTTGCTTTAGCATCTCAATTTGAGGACTGTTCTCTATACCTCTATATTTCAGATATGGAATCTGTAAAGTTGTCGATTAACTCACTAGTGACAAGTTGTCTTGACAATTGCAACTCTCTGCTCCATGGCAGCCCTAAATTCTCCCTGAAAAGATTACAAAAATTGCAAAATAGAGCAGCGTGGGTGATTTCTAAAAACTCAGCTTGAGACCATGTGACCCCTCTTTTGAATCAATTACACTGGCTGCTAGTGGAAAAGAGAATTGATTTTAAAACTGCCTACCTTACTTTTAAATGCCTCAATAATGTGTCTGCTCCTGATTATCGAAAATCCATTGTTAGAGTCTATAGACCACCTCACAGTCTAAGATCCTCCAGTTCTCTTAATTTAGAAGTCCCTTTTCCCCGAGCACTTATTTTCAATCACTCTTTTGCTTTTGCTGTCTGGTGTATGGAATTCGATCTCTGAATATGACAAAAACCTCTGATTCTTTTTCTGCTTTCAAAAGAAATCTGAAAACAGAATATTTTTTAAAAGTGTATGGTTTTTATAACTCTTAAAAAATTGTGTTTTCCATTTTCGTCTCTAAAACTGAAATTGCATAGATTGTAGTAAATTATGTAAACTTTTATTAAGCGGCAAAGAGCATGTTGCACTTAAAGTGGAGGTGGGCGCTATACAAATATAAATATTTTCATTAATTTCATTAATTATTTAGTGACACCCATACCTGTAGCAAAAATGTCTGTAATTCTGGACCAGCAGCTTCCAGGACCTGTGATGTGAGGGGGCTTTTGCTGAGATCTTTGCTGCGGGGAATGGTGAAGACACATGCACTTGCCTGCAACATTAATAACAGAGTAATGTACATCTATGGATATGAGAAATTATGAAGATTCAAGAGATGTACAAAGGGAGAAATTTCCCTCTTCATTTCAGCTTTACACAGTTGAAAGATTTGCTTTAGAATTTAAAGACTTGATTTTCAATTTGAGCACTGTTCTCGATACCTCTATAATTGTGGAAGTGGACAGAAACAGCTTTCAAATAAAAAAACAAAAAACAAAAACAAACAAACAACTATTTTGTCAATCATGATTTTATGAAAGTGAGAGTAAAAAATAAAAAGATTTGTTTCCATAAAATTCAAGGGCTATCATGGCACAAGCCGATTATTTAATCACTCTTTGATAATAATAATTAACAATGGAAGCTCACATGCTACAAACCTTAGAAAAATTTAGGCTTTTTAGAAAAGGTCTGAGAACTTTCATTTAAAAAAAACAACAAAATAATGAAAACAAAGATTGCTCTACACTTCCGTAATTTGCCTCTGAAAGGAAATATAGCTTTTTATTGCAAAAAAAAAGAAACCTTAATTTTATATAACAAAAACTGTCACTGGGAAGTTTTCTTATTTTTTTCAGACTAATGGCAGATTATATTGCCTAAATATTTTGTTAACAAAAAGATGACTGACCTAAAAACAACTGACATTCATATTGTTACAAACTTCTGAGCTTTTACGATACTTTATACGTTTTATGACAAAAGAAAAGGAAGAATACAATGTATGTCTATTATTGATGAGAGGAAGAACAACAAAATGATACCTCAACTTACATACTGCCCACCAGAGGACTAAGTGAGGGTTTGTGTAAAAAAGCAAATTTGGATATAGCCAATAAATTATCTAAAATCTTAATACGAGGTCTAATTCATACAACAATGTCTAGTTAAGCACAAGGAAGATATATAACAGTACAGAATTATTTTATGGTTCTAAAGAACATGAGAAAAATAAGCAACAACTGACTTAATTTTCATTCCTCACAGCCTCTATTAAAAAAAATATGCCTTTATCTCATCAAACCTAGGAAAAAAAAGAGAGTAAAAATCGAACAGTTTTTTAAGATAAGCAATGAATGATAATATGTAGGATATGGTATTTGCAAGATGTGCTTAGAGCAAGGTTATAACTGTGGATAAGCCTTATTAATATCAAAAGCCACTATACATATTGATATCAGGAAAAAGCACTATTTGGGATTTGGAAATTGTGCTTACAGAAAGGTAATAACTGTGGATAAGGCCTCTTAATATTAAAAGCTGTAATACCTATTTACGTTGAGTTTGAGAAAGAAAGCTCCGGAGCTATGGAGACTATGAATTCAAAATTACTTGCATAGTTTGACTGAAATTCATATTACTTGTGTGTCAGGCAGTTTTTTTTAAAAGTTGTTTAATTTTTCTTTCTCCTTTTGATTTGGTTGTGGGTAACAAACTATACATACCATTATGAATACAAAACAAACTATATATACCAATATATATAGAGAAGTGATGATTCTAGAAAAAAACAAACAGAACGTAAATAATTAAGTGACACCCATTGAATTATGTCTGAACAGTACAAATAAGAAAACCATGCAATTTTATGCCAAGGCAAAACAAAAGCTCCAACTTCATACTTTGCAAAATACTGAGTGGGCAAAAATAAAATAAAATAATAATAATAAACAAAACATAACTACTGCCCAACAGTTTACAATGAAACCATGGAAAATGACCCAAGAGAAATTTGAAAATTGGAAGAAATGTAGTTCATTCAAAAGGAATTTAATTAGAATGAATCATGAAAATGGCAGATTTGAAGGTTACAAGTTGAGGGGGATGTTTTGAAAAATTGAGAGGATAAAAATGGTCACGAACTGATGAATGATGGCACTGTGTGTGTACGTTTATGTCGCCCCTTTGGCTTTACAACCCAGCTATGAGACAACTGGGTGTAAAAGGCCTGGGTCTCCAGCCATGTTAATTTTAAAAGTGGGAATAAAAAATTCTGAAAACAATAGCAGCAAAAATCAATCAACAAGCTTATGAAAACAAAACAAAACAAAAAAGTAGGTTACTTGGATGCATGATAATCAAGACACAAAGATATGGAGTGGAGCATGCGAATGGGGGCTGGGAAGAATTGTAGGATTCCTGACAGTTTTTGCACCACAAGAGTACAAACAGAACAAACAAACAAGTTAAAAAAATGAGAAAATAGTTCAGACTGATGAAGTCCAACTAGGGTCGACTAACAAGTCTTAACTGAGAATATGATTTTTCTCAAGATAACAAATCAACCATTGTTTTTTCGTTCTTTTTTTGGTTTTTTTTGGTCTAGTTTTTCTTTTTAATTTTAAGCGAAAATTTTAAAAATGTCATTCAGTTAAAGAATAAACCCAAAGCCTTGGATAGTTAATTCTGTTAGTTAGTTTGATCTTTCTAAACATTATCTATAATAATATTATGTATGACTATATCAGCTTAAGTCACCTACCTGACATATTCAAAAGGCATTTCTGCCTCCCAATATAAGCAACGACCTAAAGTGCAAACAGGAGGAAGAATTAAACAAGAATGGCTGAAATATTTTCCTCTTCTATGTTTCCTTCCAAAAAAGTTTCCTCTAAATTATAACACAAGCAAGCCAGATTCAACCATGATGCACCAGCTAGCAAAAGGCCGCTGTATTTTTTGTAAAGAATTAACTCATGTCATTTTTTTTTCTGTACAGAGGGTGAACCCGTCTTTTCAGTGCACATAGTGGCTCAATCTTTTTTGTAAATATGGTAACTCATTCTTTTTAATACACAGGATGGCTCTTTCTTTTCTGAACACATAGTGGGTTGTTCCATTCGATTAACAAGATGGCTTGTTTTTTTCAGTACACAGGATGGCTCCTTTTTATCAATTCAGCGGGTGATTCCTTTTTCCAGTACATAGGGTGGCCCAAAAGATCTCTTCCACTCATGTTATGATATTAATTTTTTTTCAAATGTATGTTTGTGTACTGCACTACCATACCTCTCCGGATGATGTTATGCAAAGCACAAGATGTTCATGGGGGGACACTTCTTATCAGGGCAACGCCTTAATGAGACAGATCTTATTACAAGGTTTTTTTTTGTTTTTTTGAGTACTCCCTGCTGAAAAATGAGATAGCAAAGACACTAGTGAATGAACATGTTTTATTATTTGCAGAGTTACAAAACTATTTAGAAAACTCCTTTATGAGAGAACCACCAAATTCTGGTGTAGAGGCCTAATTCTACAGAGTGACAATTATAATAAACTAGGTTGGCAGGAGAACAATCCTCGAATACTGCGAAGAAATTCCTTCCGAACAGGTTAATTTTGAAAGGTCAGACACAGTATTTTGGAGTACTATTTCACAGTTTGCAGAAACGAAAGAAAAAAAAAAGATTTCCATTCGAAATTGTACCAGTGACTGTAATAGCTGAAAACTGAAACTCCAATTTCGTAAAATATTGACTAAATATTTAGAACTATAACTAGTGGCATAGCTACATTGGATACATAGGTCCACCTTTATTCAATTCCTTACACTGAATGAATGCATTTCTTGATGAATTCTAATTTTTTGCTTTCCACTGTAACCCAGTTCTTTAATTAGTTAATCATTCCTTTTATGAAATATATGGTTATGCAGCCTGGTGCCTGATGATGTCTCTCATGTCTGGGTGTCCATGAAGAAGGAGAGCTAGTCTCCTGGAAATCAGCTCTTTGCAGCCTATAGTTTATAACATTTTGTAACAGCAATGGCTTTGACTGTAAAACCCATAAAATGGTCTTAGCTTGGAGCTTCAAAATGTTTTTGTTGTAGTTGTATTATCTTTATCCCTTCATATTGTCTCGGGGGGGGGGGGGGGGGGGGGGGGCAAGAAATCCCATTTCCCAAAAAAGAAAGGATTTTTGAGAAGGTAGAAAGGATCTAAACAAATATGGTAAAATAGTGATTTTGGGATAACACTCAATGGTTATTCTCATCATAAGTCCAAATGCCTTGTGTATCCACCTTGCTCATCCCTATTCCTCTTAGCCTTGAGCTCCTCTGAGTCCTTTTACCTTTTTAAGTATTCACTCATAACTTTGTATTGAACCGCATTACAATGCTGATATAATGCTGCATTGACCTGACATTTATTTTTGGTGTGTACTAAAATCAAAACAAATACAAGATACTCAAATGGCTCCTGTATTCACAACAGTACATCTGTCCAAGAAGCCAAAGAAGTCACAATATACTAAGCATAGGAGCACATGACATTTCTGTTAAACACCTTTTGTAATTCTAACAAATCCTTGTATTGTGGAATTGCTTTGTTTGTTAGCCCCTAGAGCCTGCTGCCAAGGTGGGGATGATTTTTTGGCATTATAAATGTGCATTATTATTATTATCCTTATATCTTCATACCACCTTAGTAGTGTCGGGACCCAGGTCCAAGGAGCTGGAAAAAACTCAGGATCACAAGAAATGAAAACAGGTAGAGGGTGCGTATTGTGGAACTAACTAGGCAATTGTTGAAAAAATCCAATTCCCACAATAAAGTTAAAGAAGATATGAGTACAAGCAATAGCTCTAGTGGTTAGTACTGCAAATTGAATGAAATTATCACACCCATAAGATATATTACAAAGTGAAAGCTGTCAACTTGGAGAGAGGCACAAGTAATGATAATGGCAATAGCACGGACTGGTTGAAAGCTGTAATGTTATTCATAAAAAAAAAAGAAAATTGAATCCTGTAGCCAAAGTTTTCTAAGCACACAAAAATTTTTCCCTTTCAATCAATACTGTGGTAGCTGCCTATGAGCACAGTCCTTGGGAAACTGAAAAATCATACTAGAAGGAAGTTTGTGCTCCAGGTGGATTGCAAAGGAGAAAACCCATTCAATATGATAGGTTATATAGAACCTCTTTGGCCTGCAACCAAGATCCACACTTTTCTCTTGTCAATCATCAAGCAACGAGGCAATAAAACTTTTTTTATTCATCAAGATAAACAAAAACTGCTGTCCCCTTCCCCCACCACAGATTAAATTTAGAATGATAACTTTAGAACATAATGATGTGGAGACTAGAAGACTCAAACTCGCCAAAATCGCATTGACCGAGCATTGTGTTTGCCAGTCCTCTGGCCAAGCATTCCCCATTATTTTTGTTTCCTGATCTCTATGCACTTCCACTATCTTCTTCATGATACAGCTCTCTGAACATCCCCTGCATGTTCCAAAATGTTTTTGTTGTATTATCCTTATCCCTTCATACTGCCTTAGCAGTGTCGGGACCCTGCTCCAAGGAGCTAGGAAAAACTCAGGACCACAAGAAATAAAACAGACAAATGATCAGTCCACCGTGCCTAATCTTGCGTGGCGTAATGAGAAATATATAAAGGGTATTACTCCATCTTAAGCCAAACAATAATTTCTGTTGCCTTTGGTGGTATCTGCTCATTGAGAAAGACCAATGAGCCGATTTACCACAAAGCATCCTTTCAAAATGTACATAATAGATTAGGGCGCTCAAGTAGCACAGCGGAAGAATCCAGAAAAGCATTGGTGATGAAGCCAGTGTCTGTTTAAAATAGTGCTCTTAGACAGTCTTGGGTTTGTAAGAGGGTGCTCTGAGAGGGTGAATTTAAACAGAAAAAACTCTTGTCTCCAAGGAAAACCTAACTCTTTGGTAAATTGTGCCCTTCGGTGCTGTGTCCTTAGGCAGCAACCACTGTAATAAGACAAGTGAGTCAAAACTTATACTTAGAACTACAACTCAAATACAGGAAGGTAAAAAAAATTTAAAAGAAGAGACAGATGACACAATACAGTTTAGTACTCTGCACTGAGGGTTGGTGGTGAAGACAGTTGACAAAATTGTTCCCCTGCAATCCATCTTGCAACTGTCATTTTGGCTTTAAGCACCATAATATGTTGCCAGAATGACACACTATCAACCCACCATTTTAGCCAAAATATAGGTATAAGATATTTTTAGAATCCCCAGATCTTACTCTACATCCTTCTCCATTTGTGCTTTAATAGTTTTCCAAGATATGCAAAATGAAATATGTAGCAGCATAACTTGTGTGTAGCAAAAAGACAAACCTATTACCATATCATATTATATATGATTATTGACTCAGAGAGTAAAGCACCTTTATTTCCAGAAGAGACTTGTTGATGGGTTCAATGCTTATTTTGTCCATCTTGTAAAATCCACCTGCATGGAAAAAAAAAAGAAGAAGAGAACATAGTTATCAAGCAATAAGAACAAAGGGCTAAGCTTTGATGTCAAGTGCAGCAGAGAATAATAATAATAATAATAATACTCATCATAATAATAATAATAACAACAATAATAATAATAGTAATAATAATAATAATAATAATAATAATAATAATAATACCTACGAGCTTTATATCCATCTCCAATAGGATTGAGGTAAATTTTGGTCAAGGGCCTAACCAAAGGACACAACAAAGGCACCTTCAGGAATAGAGTGCTCTTTCTTCAGCATGGAAGTCCAATGCCTTACCAGTTAAGCCACCATGCCCATGTAGAAATTAATTGGAATTTTGCCCAGATAGCGGCCTTGTAGCCTACTCTTTTCGATTTCCAACAGCCAAGGTTCTGCAACGTGCACAAGACCCTCAATCCTACCTACTTATAGCCAGGGAGTGGCCTCTGACCAGATAAACAGCCTGTCATTTGCTTTTCAGGGGACTCGAACTGACGGCTTTGTGATTTGAGGGGTTTCTATACCTCTATGCTACCAGGGAGTGACAACTGACTAGAATTGACTTGAAAAAATGTTTACCATTCATGGGACTCCAACCTGGAACAATTCATTGCGTTTGCACATCACACTCTCATAATTTTGCCACATTTTACCATATAAACATTGACTAATTTTGTGCACATTGATTCAACTATTCTGATTCAGATTTAGATTGAGACAACTTAGTTGATCCCAAAAGGGCAATTGAACATTACAGCGTTGTAAAGACACAAGGTAAGGTCAATTGAGTTGAAATCAGAAATAAAACAGATTCTGTTTTGTTTTGTTATCCATATCCCTTCATACCGCTCAGGAGTGTTGGGACCCATTTCCAAGGAGCCGGGAAGAACTCTGGGTCACAAGAAATGAAGAAAGGCAGAGGATTGATCATTCCACCGTGCCTAATCTTGTGTGGCATAATGAGACATACAAGGGGTATTACTCCATCTTAAGCCAAACAATAGTTATAGTTGTCTTGGTGGGATCTGCTCATTGATAAAGATCAATATGTGCCAATTTACTACCGGGCAGATAAAACAGATACATAATACATAAATATACAAAGAAGAAGTAGAAGAAGAAGAAAAAACGGTTTTCTTATGCAATCGCAACACTTTCCTTTTTAGAATTCCTTTTCAACAGGAAAATTTAACCCATTCAATCCCACAGGGCCGGCCAGATCTTATTACCCTATTCCCACTCAAAGGGGAATAACTCCGCAAAATTATATACCAATGTTTTTAAAAAAATTATAACAATAAGACTAATGCATATTTTTCAATGAAATAAAAAGCATTTTGTTGACAATTGAACAGTGTTTGTGTTGATTGCTTTTATATGTTTGTCAGATGAACTGATGTTCTGTAAATACAACAGGAAGTCATAGGAAATGAAAAAAACAAACAAAAAATTCAGCTCATCACTCATGTATTGCTGTACAGTTAGTTAGCAAGTCTCTGATGGAAGGCTGCAAAGCAATCCCCCTTGCAGAGGTGAACTTGACAGAGAGGGCATCCAAAAACAGTCTCCACTGGCCTTCCTGTGGCTGTTCGTAGCTTGTTCTTAGAGCATTCGTAACAGGACTTTTTTCGGCCAACGAGACGAGTTTGTTGATGAGCTGTTCTGTCTGTGTTGGCAACACCTGCAGCAGCTTGAAATTGATGGGCAG
>JBCIKM010531119.1:0-28295 GCA_039654465.1 Melibe viridis | reverse complement strand
ATAGTTTAGTATTGGTTTCATTATCGTATTAACACACTTTTCCTTGATAACTTTTGGACAATTGGTTAGATTCCTTTCTAGAAAAGCTAAAGAGGCATTTGCTTTCTTACATATGGTTTAACTTGTGACCCTGCAGTCATGTACCGAAAGGCATGAAATGAGGGATGAGCATTGAGTTGCAGACAAGACAACAAAAACAGGACATCACAGAAAATGGGAAAAAGTAAGAAGTGACTTTGGGAGAGCCCTGTATAACTGCCATTTAAAAAAATATTTTTCAGGAAGGTAAGTTAAAGTGGGAATAAAATCAGAGACAAAGCTTCATTGTACATATTTGTATTTTCCAACATTAGAAATTCAAAAATATAACCAATGAACCCAAAACAACAAAGTAAAGGCTTAATCAACATAAGATAAAATAATCAAAGCATAAAAAAATTTGTACTTCCCCAAAGTCTCTCCTCACCATAAAATCTTAAGGAATATTACAGGAGTGGACACACAATGCACATCAAATCACAGGGATCGATATACATATTTTATTTAGGATACTTCTCGTCGTTGCAACACAAAAAGCCAATGTCAAGAAATAATTGCCACAAACAATAGCAAATGTAAGTCAGGACGCCTTACGAATAAAACCAATATTTTGAATTATGGTCTAAAATTAATCAAACAAAAAGAAAAGGCCAGACAAACATTTCTGAGTCTTTCAAAGATGAGACAAACTGAGTGTAGATGACAATGAAACATACTTATGAGAAATGACACTTAAAGACTATACCAAGGGACAGTATTAAGTTGGCAGACAAAATAAGGTTAAGAAATATAACCATAAAACAAGAGTTTTAAAGGAAGTTTCATTGTTATAATTAAGATTGTAAAATCTTTTCATTAATCATAGTTTGAAAGATTCTTTACCTTAAAATTTTAATTTTAATCTAAAAATATTTTCACATGATCTTTAATCCTTTGCAAGGAAAGCAAAGAAAAGAAAAGAAACATTGGTCCCCCCTGGAGCTGAAGAAAGATCTTTGTAAGAAAAAAGAAGGGCATTGAAACAAGTCTTGAATAAAAACAAAAACATCATTTCAGGTTTGGCCTAAAAGTGCCATCGTGCACACTTGCAACTTTACGAAGATGTTTTTCTGTTTCCAAATGAATTTCAAGAGTCTGAGATGTGAGTGCTGTTATCTGACACAACTCACAAGTCACTGGCGTTCTTTGGTGCCTGCAAAAGGGAACATTGTAGGAATACTGTCAATGAACTAGCCTTGTCAAGACCCCTTTCATTCATAAGACAATTCTCTAATGGTAATATCAAGAAAATAAATCACCCCCAAAAACAAATCCACATCAAAGGAGCAATTTTACCTCTCACCACACAGAATGTTTTAATTCTTTAACTTGAGACTTCCATATGTAATGGCTTGCCAATCTAATCTGCGGCAAAAACACAGACTGGGTTTAATAAGCCAGTGATAGATTATGGGTAAAATAAAATCTCTCTGCTGAATTATCAACAATAAGTATTCAAGTTGGGTAAAATTAATTCCTGGGAGGGGCAAAAATCATCAGAGACATGAAACCTCAGTTTGGAAAACATATTTACTGAGTTGAGCCCTACACATGAAGTAGATATAACAATATACTATTTGTTTTCTAACCTACTCACATGTAAAAAAAACCCCAAAACTGTCATGTCTGTCTGTCAGCGAATACAAAAGTGCCATGGCCTAGGCACCCATGAAGGGAATTGATTATTTGTTTTGTTCTGTTATCCATATCCCTTCATACTGTTGTTGCCTTGGTGGTATCTGCTCATTGAAGGAGACCAAAGAGCCGCCGATTTAACACAGGGCATATTGATTATTCATCAAGATAACATTTGATGCCAACAGGAATCACTCATGTTTTCCATGGGAAACCACAAAAGTCCCAGCCAGGGTTCAAACCACACTCCTTGTTGTGCAAATCAAACACCTTGCCAACTGAGCTACTGGGACAACAGTCTATTCACATAGACTCATGCAAATTTGAAACAGGTAGACTAACCTGTTGACAGTGGCTTTCAACTCTTCAAGGTGCCTGAGATAGTATTCCTTCCAATGCAAGGATATTACATTTGGCTGCTCCTGGCGCAAGGCTGTGAGAGAGTGCAGGGCCAAAAGAGTATTTTCCCCATCTTGGACATCATTTATTTCAAATGGAATGAGCTGATCTGGTGATACCTTCATAATGAAAAGAAAAACAAGTCACTAAATCGTATTTTTTATAGTAATACTGAAAAATATTCTTTTCCCAACTTTGCTTTTTAAAAATCATGTTTAAATTCAAACTTGATTTTTGTCAGGAATAAAAAATAAATTATGTTTAAATACAAAGCTAATTCGCCTTGTAAAAAAATGACAGAAATAGAACAAAAAAATGTTAAAATGTGATCAAATACAACAAAAGTGCGGACTGAGTAGATGATTTGCATAATAATTTTTAGAAGAATAGGTGAATAAAATTTCTCTAGAAAAAGACTAAAAATAGCTATTGGCAACAAGACCTTTTTTTTTTTTTTTTTACTGATAAGCTAAATCATGGTCTCATTCTCTTTTAATGCATTAGTGTAGGAGGGGATATGTGCCATCTTGTGTACGACACACGAGGAAAGAAGAGATTAAAACAGCAACACTGTCTTAAGTGTGCTTCTCACCTGGTTCCACCTATACGGTCTCTTGTAGCCTTCAGGTTCAACTGGTTCACGTCCTTTTGTCAACAGCCTATTAAAGCAAAACCACAAATTTTGAAAGGACTTTGAATGTTACAACTTCTATATTTAAGATGAAATAATTTTATTCTTAATGTTCATACCTTCTGTGAAGAAAAGTTACAGCACCTGTCAAAACACTGTTGGTACTAAATTTAAATGAGATACATATGAACACTGTTTTGAAACTTTGAAATTTAAAAAGACAAACCTTTCATGACAAATGAGTTTGTAAAATTGTAGACTTTCTCTGCAAGTTGTCAACTCATTTGATACACAAACTTAATTTGGTATCTTGAATTTGCAAGAATAAAAAAAGAAACCAATTTGATTACTCACATCCTCAGCAAATCCCTGGTTTGCTCTTGATTGTGGATGGTGTGATCCATGCCCCAGTGAAATACTTTCCCATGAGTGCACAAAGCGTTGTTGATGGCTTTCCTCACACTGTTGACCTGAAGGGGATTACATTGACAAAACACCATTATAGACTACCTTCAACAGGACAAAAGATAAAACAACAAATACAAACATAAATAAGAAAAGAAGGATCTGGACTGGCAAAGGAAACTCTCCCCCAACTTACAAGTGTAATTATGTTTGTGTATAACAAATTTCTTTTTTTTTTGTTGTGAAATAACATTCTATAAGTACATGAATCCATGTTGTAATAAGCAAAACTCCAGTATTTAGCAAAATGTTCAATGTTTTATTAATTTAAGACTATCAACCCACAAATTAAACATTTTCAAGTATTCATAACTGATTTTGGTTCATTGGTTTTTAGTTTGTCAATGGAAAAAACAGAAATTCTTTTCACTGTTAAACATCTCTAAGAATTCTTTGCTTCAATATGGAGTCTCTGACTGCCTCAAATGGTGTCGGCAGTAATTCTTTGTCTCATTGAATGGAAAAGTCTTCAAACTGAACCCTGATACAGATTGCCCCCGTTGGTCACTAAGGCATTGCGCAAGTCTTGGATATTTCAATTTTGATGATTTCTGAAGACTGCACACCCCTGCACATCCCAAAACTGTTCAATAGTGCACATCGCTCCATTCTAACCAAGTTTTATCCATTTACAGCAATGCTGGCACCACTCCATACCAGCTGCTCAGCAGGCTCTAGTCGTGTATACGCCATTCTTGTTTGTCTACATCACAGCTCTACATCTCTGATGTTGCCTAAGTTTCTTCAGAGTTCCTTAATGTTCTTCCGTGGATAGGAATTGATTTTGTAAAAAAAATATGCCCATCAGAGGCAAGGGACGTAACCCTTGTCCTACAAAGTCTCTGATGATTAATCCCACCAATTTTCCAGATGTCCAACAGCATTGTGGTAACAATTTAACTCACTTGCAATCCTTCACTGAGGAAATCGGACTAACAGCATCCCCAGAACACAACTGCCCTTCTCCATGCTCAATAATAGCATGGAAGAATTACTAAAGTACCACAAAAACACAAAAAATTACAGTAAAGTACATAAATCTTGAACACAAAAATCACAAATTCTCGGAAGTCTCGAACATATTGCTCGGTCTCGTTTCAGTCCCTCTCTATTTCTTTGTATTTGGGACTTTCATGGACATGACAAATTACGGCAATCTCGAACACTATTTCCTATCCCCGACGAATTTGACTTACCCGTGTTTGACTGTATTTTGTTTTCATACACAGAAAAGAAAACGTTTACAACTTGAATGGGAAAAATCTGATCAACTTCAATCAAACGTTAAGGAAATGACACACTCCACATGAGTTAAAATAAAAAAACAGTTCGCAACATTCAACTACAGCAACATTGAGGGGAACGAAATTCATTGTGGGACCTGCATTTAAAGAGTTGTTTACAAAACTTCAATATAAGCTGATTTTGCGAAGTTCATAATTGGGAACTTTCTTTTGCCACCCTGTACAAAATGCTCAGGACTATAGTCTAGTTTTTGAAATAAATCTCTTAAATAGAAAAACACATAGGCTACTCTAATGAAAATTTGCATACAATAAGTAAATAATACCAATATAAGATACAGTGTTGTAATGTACCAAATGATAATTTCCCCAATGATGGATTTAAAAATCTCATCTTAGCACATCCTTTTCTTTATGAAACTCTTTTCTGCTTATTTGTGCTGTGGTTTGAAAAATGAAGATTGTAATCGAATAGACAAGCTTACCATGTTACTATCATCTTTATCAAAGGTGGTTTCAAAAGTCAATTCAATGTCATGGTCTGGCAGAATGGGTCTCATCTCATCGTCAAAGCCAAGGCCACACAATGCACCAGTGTACTTTGAAAGTTTTGAGTTTGTTCTGAGAAATGCAACAACACCATTTATTTTTTTTATTTAAGAAAAGACACGTAACAAAACAAAATTCCAAGAAATATTATAATGGAATATTTACTCTGTGGGTGAACTTATGACCCTGCAATTATGTACCAAAGGGCATGAAATGGAATGACCACTGCAAACAAGATAACAAAAAAACAAACACAAACAGAAGAGGGAGAAAAAGAAAGATAATCTGCTTTGGGGCAGAAGTGAAGAGACAGCAGTAGTACATACCAGGGATGAGGAGAAATTTGTTCTCAAATGAACAACAAATGGATTAGATTACATATATAACAGGCCTATGAATAAAGGAAGAGTGAGAATGAATTTACCCATGACAACCATAAGACCTTTGCATCTCAGGGAAGGAGATTGTTTCACCCACAGAGGAGACATTTATCTGTCATAATAATTTTACTGTGTTTAATTTTTAATTGATTCTTGTTCAGCTATTCAAGCAAACAGCATCATTCTTTCTCTCCTTCTGTGCTCCTTCAGTGTGCCAGGTGACCCATAAAAAAGGGACCACTCCAAATCTGCAATAAAATCGTAACCGATATGCATAGTACAATGAAACTTTGCAAAAAGTGGGATCAACTAACCGCATTTAGTATATTAAAAAAAAGTTATATTGGTAGGCAGTGTGAAGAGTTATAGCAGTTATTCTAAATTTTGTTTTTCTCTGGAACATGCTGAAAAATGGTCCATTTTTGGGGAGTCACCTGGTATCTATATATTAAAATACAATCAAGTGTTTGTGATGAAGTCTGTATTGTACACAACACAATGAATTAGATAGACTCAGGAACAAACCTGAATTCTGCATATGGAGTGAAAAGGAGAGTGACAAGAGCAAGAAGCCCTGGTATTTGTGGCATGATGGTGGTGTCTCTTGCAATCATTGATGATCCTGATGCACTCAGGTTCATGGTGGCAGCCACCATTAGTCGACTGAATTTGTTCTGAGGATTCTCATCAATAGCAACGGAGTTGACACTGTCAGGATCGATTCTTACAACTCTAAAACACAGGGGGAAAAAAGAGTAAAGGAGAGAGAAAAAGAGAGAGAAAATCAGATAATTTGTTTGCGTGACGGTTATTGTCATTATAAAAACTGAATTAAAATAAAAAACCCACAATGGAACAAATTAAAAAAATCAAAATTGAAGAGACTGTGCTTTTCATTTCTTTCCAAACAATTTGGGTTTCAATATCATGTCTCTGTTGTTTTATAGATGGTCAAGGGACCTCATCAAAGTTATTTTTGAAGGGGAGCAATGCAGACACTTAAGAAGTTTGGTCGAGGACACTGCTCATTGTAAAACTGACTAGCACATCTCATTCTTAATATTTCTAAATGCTCAGTGTAAGGCAGGAGACTTTTCTACTCCTTTAATGAAAAACTCCTTGGTATTTCAAAAATAAAAGGCAGTCAGCTATAGGCTTGAGGAGGAGTAATATCTTTAAGTTTAAGTGAGCTGTATCCAATTTTAAGGAAAATAGAAGCTCAGGAAAACAGAATAAGAGAATTATACTATATTGTTAACATTTTGTTGATATGTGTAGTAGAACAAAGAAACAAAAATTTCATTTTCTTGTGGGGGTATTCTTATTTAGAATTTCTTCTTCCTTAAGCAAACCTACCTATGCCTCCCACTTAATGTGACGCTTGTGAAAGACATCTCCAATGGACTTATAGGACCAGATAGATTGAACTGTTTGTAGAATAACAAAAAAAAAAGCAATTAAAAAGCACAGTAAACTGGGCATTTTAAGCTACCATTAAAAACGCATCAAAATAAAGAAGAAAGTTCATTATCAAAAAGGAGTCTCATACTCAGAGAAATTATACAGGTTAAAACAGCTACATTACTTACTTTCCTGCACTTTTTGTGTGCTTTCTTGTGGTCATCTGACTTTGATGAGATGGTCACTTGACGCCATGGGTCAGTAGGTTGTAGCATGTGTAATCCTCTATGCTGGTTCTGCCTCCATTCATGGTTTTGCTGTGGGAATATAATCAAGCATTCATTAGTTCTTTCTATTCTTACTCATATCTAAGTTGTTCATTTTTTTACACAAGGGTGTTAAAAAGCACAAGTTTCTGCACTTATGATATTGATTAAAAATACCTAGTTTTGGATGCTGGTAGAAATTATTTGACCGATCATTTTCCCTGATATTCCATACAAATATATAAAAGGGGCTGTTTTATAATTATGGTAAATTCCAGTCTAATCAATGGAAGGAATATAACAATATTTATTTGTCCCAAAGTTTATGACGGTTTTTTTCTTGTAGCTACTTAATGATTGATATCATTTTTTTCTTTTATCAGGATAAAACAAAATTAGGTCCAAACAGCCTGATCTTACTTTTGCCAGCGACTGAATATTTCTAAAATCATTGCAATAAAAGATTGACATCATAAAAATATCTCAATTCTCTGATTATTTATGATAAAGATGCTACTTGAGTGATAAAATAAAAATAGTTACCAAGGATAGGAAGTGCTCTTCTGCTTTATCTGCAAAGCCTTTTTGTATCAGCTCTTCATTGACACTCCTTTCCAGACCGGTCTGCGTTTTTTCTACTAGTTCAACCCTCAGGGTGCTGTTTATAGTTGAGAAAATCTGGAAGTAACAAGAAGTTCTTTAAGGAATACAAAGCAACATAAAGATCAAAATGTCTGGATTTAAGGTAACAGTATCAACCCAATTTTCAGTTACATAAAGGCTATCTATTATTATTATTTATCAGAAAAAAAGGCACAGTACAAAGAGAATAAATAGAAAGAAAGTATTAGATTATGCGTCATTATAGGCTAAAACTCAGGTTATGATTCAGGGATGCCAACTCCATCGAAAATAAAAGCCTGAACTTTTTTCTTATCACACATCCAGGCACCTACTCCCCCCTCCCCCCCCCCCCAACAATGAAGGGTAGGAAGCAGAGCTAGCTATTGGATAGCTACAGGGCTGAAAATGGACAGCCTTGAAAAGGGCTGAAACTGACCACCGAAGGCTCCCTATTGAAAAAAAAATAAATAAGCCTTAAAAAATCATCCATCTTAGCCCATTTTGGGCTGTTTTTACCCTACATATATGAAAACCAATTCTTCACTGTAGATTTTAGCTTCAAGTAATTGGATGGCAGAAACAACGACCACAGAGTTGCTCCACAGAGTCAGAAAGCGACAACAAAAAAGCCAGAGGCGCACCTAAAGTACGGGCAGAAAATTCCCAGCCCTGCTTCTAAGAAAAAATGACAAAAACAAAACAAAAACCACTAAAAAAATAAAATCCGCCTACTGTGTATCTTAATTATTATTATTACATTCAATGCACACCGTTGTGTTTTTTATTTAGACTAAAAACACTATTATCACTAACATTTTGTTTTGTTATCCTTATCCCTTTATAGCACCTTAGCAGTGTTGGAACACAGCTCCAAAGAGCTGGGAAGACCTCTGGATGACAAGAAATGAAAGCTGGCAGATGATCAGTCCATCCGTGCCTAATCTTGCATGGTATAATGAGCAATACAAAAGGGGTATTAATTGATCTTAAGCCAAACAATAGTTGCTATTGCCTTTGGTGGTATCTGCTCATTGAGAAAGACCAATGAGCCGATTTACCAGTGCGTAATAACATCCAAGCAAATAATTAACTCTCCTTATTTAAATAAAAAAAAATCAAACACCATTAAAAATTTGTCAAATAAAAGACCCCCATCCAAATAGGCTTCAAAATGCCTCCGTGCACATTGTTTTTCATTATAAAAATCCATTCAATGAAGAAGACAAATGACTGTATTGTACGTAGCTTCATCAATTGGCTGCAATTGCAATTATGGTGACTACGGTAAGAATAGTTATCGTGAAAATTAGCTAAGTACTTTCTTGATTACATTTACCAAGTGCCTAATAATGGAAATATAGCAGAAAATAAATACAATTCACTGGAGTCGGTACAACTTTTACTCTCTCAACTATGATTACTCATACAGCCAGCGTCAAGTCGTAGAATATTAATAAATTAAGCTTTAAATTACCATCTTGCTGTTGAATTGGAGAAAAAAAAAATGTGTCCCCCCCCCCCCCCCGAATTTTCTGCCTGTTTTTTTTCTCTCCTCAATGCACGGAAATTTGGAACATTGGAGAAAAAAAAAAAATGAAATCCATTACAAAAACGGGAAATTGGCATCCCTGTTGATTTTAAACGAACAAGAAAAAAACAAATGGCTACAGACCACTCATAGCTGTTGACTTACATGAGCATAAAAAAACTTTCCAAGGATCAAGCCTTTGAAAAAGACATTTGCCTGAGAGCTCCAAACCCCATCAGCACAACTGGTGGCAGATGGACGGATTTCCTTCAAGAAGAATTCTTTGGCCTGGATAAAGATGATATAAACAGTGAAATAAAATCAGGCTATCAACAACACTATATAAAATGGGACATAAAAGTAAATCTAGTCTTTCATGTTAACACACAAGTAAAATAAAATAGAAAAATAAGGTGGTCTTTAAAAAATATCATGTCTCCATCATCTCTTTTTCTAGTCCCAGCTGACAGTGACCAGTAACAAAATTTAAAATTTGAACGCTAAAGAATTTCAGAAAACCAAACCAACCAAGAATGGCAAATTTTGTAGATCCTCCGGAAGTTTTCTGAGCAGTTCCAATCCTATCCTTTCACAGTTTCCATAATCAACAAAGAAGACCTGAAGACAAAGACAAAATTATTTCAAAATGTGAAAAGATACATATTTTTATAGCATAATACCCTCCATATTAACGGTTATTTTACTAGGCCAGATGTACTGGATGTCAAAATTTGAAAGCCACCTTTAGGCCACAAGCAGAGTACGAGCCAGTGTGATGTGAGGCATCTTTTAGACACTGAAAGATTTAATCCACAAATAGACTGTGAGTAATCCTCAACAACTCGACTATAGTAGCATTCACAGTCTGTTTGTAAATAAAATGTTTAGACGTCAGAAAGATAGTTCCATGTTGCATCTACTCTGCTCATGGCATTAAACATCTCATTAATCAAAATCTATGACAAATGGTTATAGGTAGAAACATTTAGCACAATGATTGCTGATCAAAACCACAATCATAACTTTGAATATTTTCAAGAAATTTAGCATCATATCATATGCTCCATAAGTTACTAGCTTATTTTACACATTTTTTGCCACAACCAGCAAGCAAAACTGGATCAACTGACTCCATAGTATAGAGACATTACTCTTTTGATGTCAACTTTCAGAATTGTTATTGGTCATGAGTTATTCAGAGCAGTCATCAAAATTTGACATCAAAATCTAAAGGACTCTTGGAGTATGTGCAATCAAATCATAATATGTAAGACAACTCGACTCAAGTCAATCAACTTATTCTATTTTTTTTTTCTTCATTCTTTTTCTATTTGTGGTGTTTGATAGCAAAATGTAACTGACAATGACAATTCAAAATATAAGGTAGGGGACCTACCTGGGCCATGTTGGCACCTTGAGCTTTACCAGGAATTCTTGAACCTTCAAGAGAATTGGAGAAACTATCAATCCTAGCACGATAATATGAGGTTCCACTGCCATCATCAAATGGTGCAGTGACCAGTTGGCCAGGTGCAACAACGCCGACAGGCTAGAGAGTGGAAGATAAAATTCTATTGCGTGAGAGCTTAAATGGGATAAAATTCATTCCACTTTTGTTCCTAGACTACAAAGTAATACCAAAAAAACTCCATTAAATAATTATCTGGAACATCTGTTAATAGTTTATTTTAAATGACAGCTCTTTTCTATAGACTGAAGAAATGCATAATGGCAGTCAAGGGAAAACTATTTCTTGTTTCTCATCTTCGTATTCTCTCACATTAAGCCGTCAGTTCTTTTCTGTTTGCTCACAAAAAGTATTCCACTCATTCAAGTGTGATCTTGTATATTTATACCAAATCCAACTTGATGTTTACTTAAATATCATGTGGATAAAATGAGCTTTGATGCCTCATCTACATTCAATGTAATAGTTCATTGTAAGCTATGTATTTAGATCATGGACAAATTTAAGATTTGAAAAACCAATCTAAATACAATTAACTCTGAAATAAACGAATATGAATGACCTTTTAAAAGAAAAATTACCATAAACATTTTAAACCTTGGGTTAAAATTGTCAGTTGTGTTTTTAACCAAATCTTTACATTTGGTGTTTAACCACTGTTTTTATTCATTTTTTCAACTGATCGTATTTTACTAAATTTGAATGAGCTGTCAGACAGAAAGATTGGACTTTTTTACTTCATGAGACATTTTGTTTTGATGAACTCAAAATTAAATCCTCTAATTTTAATTTCAACATTTTGGAAATACAGTAATTCTCAGACTCTGAGCTGTGATTTTTTTTCTCAAACTGCAGCTAATAGTACAGTGTGGCTTATACAAGGACTTTTGTAGTTAACCAGTCGTCCAAAGTATGAAATGTTCACTTCATCCATAACATTTGGAGGGTTGATATTTGGTCTAGAATAAAAAAAAAAAGAAATTTTAAAAGAAATTTAGAAAAATACACAGGATTTGCCCATCCAAACCATCCAAAAACTTGCAATTGACAATCTAGGAGTTGTGTTTTAATTTAAAAAGTTGCACCATTTAGTTTCTGTAGACTGGTCGGGCAGGTTACATGAATGATGTGCTGTGCAGTTACTGTAACTTGAGAGTTTGGTCAAAAAGAAACATTGTACGGCCACCATAAGTTTTCTGGTCGGATTGGATAAATATTACCGAACAGCACTCTAATCTAGTTGTACATCATTCCATAACCAAAATAGAAGATGCTAATAAAACCTCATTGATGTGTAATGTGCATTCCGCAATAAAATATTATAATCTTTCCTGCTATGCAAAAATTTAGTTTTTACCATAATGGATCAGCATTCTCTTCTCCATTTTATTTGTTAAAAACAAATGGTGTTTCGCTTTTCTTTGACTTGTGGTCAAATGTACCATTATGTCAGGAAAATAATTTTTTCTCTAAATTCCAGGGATGCAGATTATGGTGGTCAGGAGTGGCTAATAGTCCAAACAATAACAGTGTTAAATGATCATCTCTAATCTAAGACCATAAGGAATAAAACAATGATACTGTTATCTGTTTACAAACGCTCAATATTTAATGCAATTTTGAAAACAAACTTACTTCCAAGGGAATCCCAGGTGTATTTAAAGCCGACAGGATTTTACCTAAAACATCTTGAGTTTGGTAGTCATCCATGATGGCCCAAAAATGCCCACACTCGAGAACCTACATAAGAAAAATAAACGAAAGGCAATAATCAACAACCTGCAAATTGATCAGGAAGTCTCAAAATAACTTTTTAAAAAGATTCTTGGATACATCCAAATCATTCATCTAGTCAGTCACTAATGGATTGAGTATTTGGTGGTAAGGTACATTATCTGCCAAACCAAGGGAGTTATGAAAGACAATTTTATGACTTCCTACTAAGTTCATTTCAGTCCCACTGAATATAATAAAATAGATTTTCTACGTTAAAATAGCTGTGAACTATGTGTTATTAAGGGGTCCCGTGAGCACACTACGCATGTTAAAAAGAACGCTTGGCAAAAAATCCACAACATTAATCCCTAAAAACGAGTCTTTGCTACCGGCAGCTTCACAAGGTGTTTCAATAATGACACAATCACCAACCATAGCCGATTGGTACCTCACAACTTTTTCGTTGAATTGTTGCCTTTTCCAATGTTGTGTGGTTAAAAAATTAGAATTACCTCTGTAACAAGGATCCACAATGTAGAGGTCAGTGGGTCAATGACAACATCAGATTCATTTTTGGTCAAAGATTCGTCACTTTCAATCTTTACTCTGTTTTTAATATTTTTTTTAAAAGGAAAAAAAATTGTTACAAAATACTTATTAATAATGACAAAAAAAAAAAAAAGAAATCCCAAGAAATAAATAAAAAAAATTGCCTTCAAAAAATTCAAAGATGATGAAAACCGAAATAATGATGTTAATTTCTAAAATGCTGTTCAAAGAAATTGGGACATCTTGCTTTGTCAGAAAGAGATGATTTCTAAATTGAACTCATGACTAAATAAATTAAATCAGTGTGAAGGCAAGTAAGAAAACTTTGACTTAGAAATTCAACACAGATTAATGTATTCTGTCTGTTTCATGTACCCAGCAAATGAAAATTTGGAAGGAGAGCCAAAATTTGTTTTTCACTAGAACGTGCCATTTTATCAAATGCAGAACCAATGCACACACATGGCAGGCACTTCAATTGGGAGACAAAGTATTGCTGACACTTCAATGCACTTTGTATGGAAGGCCAGGATATCATCACCTTCTTGGTGTTTCTTTCCAAAGAATCGAATTAGGACGTAATTGCTTCTTAAATTGCATCCGCCCTACCTCCCCTGGCTCATTTCCTTATGCTGTTACACAAGATTCATTTAATGAGGTAAACTGGATGAAAAGTTAAGGCTTTGATAAGCAGACTACAGTAATCAAATTTAATAAATGAGAACTTAACCATTGAATGATTTTAGTTCAAACCTGTTTGTCCTTAATTCTCCTTTCCTTTCTAAAGGACTAGATTTTTCTAGCGTTTCAAGTCTTTTTTTGGTCTCATCCCTATCCAGCATTTCTATAGACATTGGAATTCTCAGATCTCTGTGGAAGAAAGAAAAGAGGAGAAAAAAACAACTCTTGCTAACATCAGTGTATATAAAAAAAATGTCCTTTTCCGATAAAATGAGTGAACCCTTTATGATGTACAAAGGTGATTCAGAAGGTAATGTGAAAATTGCAAAAGTTTTCCTACTTTTCACCAGTTGCCTTGAGAATCAATTCATTTTTAGCTTACGGGGTTCAAAAGTTAGGATCCTTTCACATCACCCTTCTAATATTATTTGGAGATCTAAATATCAATAAATATTTGTTTGAGGCTAACTTCTTTTGACCAATTTTGAAAAAACAAAAAGAACAAAATAAAAAAACAAACCCTCCAAAAAAATATATTTATATACTTTTTGGGTTTTAAGTCTGTCCCAAGAGAGGACTCGACATCTCAAGTGTCTGCCACAATACAGCACTGCATTCCTGATTTGAACACTTGAGTGCAGTGGGTTAAGTGAGGCAAAGTGCCTTACCCAAGGGCACAGTGGCAAAACCTGTGACAGGCGACAGACTACACATTGAAACAGGGAACCCAGCTTATAACTAACATCCACAATACATATTATGGTTCTCTTCATTCTGGTGCCTCTGTAACTCTTGCATGTCATGGCACTCCATGCACAACAGTTAAAAAACAGGATAAAATTCAATGGTGAACTATCACTTAATCTCAATGCTTTTGTTACCAAACTAAGATAGTCAGAAATTAAGACCTATTTTCTTTCTGAGCTACCTCATCTTAATTGCAGAATATACCCCTGGGTGGATACCCTCTTGGTTTCCTTTAAACTTTCCTGTGAATTCTATAAAGGCTCTGAAAGGAAAAAGAAGAAACGTATTAAGATTTAAGAATAAGATTTAATAAGTTATTCAACAAAGAATTCCTTGAATAACCAAAAGAGAAAGACTTTGTTTTTAAACCCTGTTCTCTTTCAGTTACAAACATAATAAGGTAGCTTTATAAAATTAATTTTCCTATCGCATGACACAAAATTCTCCCACAAAAAGAGTGTCAGGAAAGGGAAGAGGTCTAAAAGCTAAAATGTAAGAGATAAACAATGCATGAAGAAGTATAAATACAATATTGATCAGAGCATCATAAAGCAGCAGTACCTTGTATCTCCAAAGCTGATAGTTGGTGGTGGATCCTTCCAACATACACTGAAAATATCCCTGATCTGTTTTCCATACAACACTCCTTGGTTCATAGGTAGACCCTTTACCTTAAATTATCAAACACGATTTCATCTCACGTTAAAATCACAAATTACAAACACATTCAAACAATTTATAAAATTAAAGTTTCACAAATAACTTTCTTTCTCATGAGTTAACTTCAACTTATGAACACATTCATATAGTAAATAAAATTAGTTTCACAACTAACTTTGAAAGAGCAAAGTGATGTCATAAATAAATCTATTGAAATAAGAAGAAAATCAAAGTACAAACCAAAACAGTTTTGCGGGGATCATTACTACACAGCATTTTGACAGCTTCCATTTCATCCACAGATTCTTTGACAGCATAATTAGGGTAGAAGGCACCACACATAACAATCTGGAATTAGTGTAAACCAAAACAGTTTTAATGTTAAAAAATCACAATGAAAGTCAAGTAGAAGACTGGAAATAACATGAGTGACAATGCAATTTTAAATTAATTTACAACCCCCCCCCCCCCACCCTTAAAAAAATACAACAACAACAATGATAAAAACAAAACAAAACAAAATAAAAAAACCCCACCAATTCTTTAAATTTTAAAAATCATGATGACATCTTAAGTATAAGACATGGATAGGACCACTATTACCTTTAAAATGAGTCTTTCAAAAGGATCTGTATGTTCTCTTTTGAAACGAGGCCTTTGTTGAGGTACAAGAATGTTGAAATGTTCCAGCCTTTGTGTAAGCTCAATCACTAATTTGTGGACCTGAAAAAAGAAACACAAAAAGAAGTCAGCATTATACACCTCCTTTATAAGATGTCACTGGAGTGCATCATGAAGTGAAAATAAATAATGGACAATTGTCATAATTTTATTAAAAGAGATGAATGGCCCATTCTGCAATGTAACCAACAAAATCCAAAAGCAGTCTTTGAAAACTTTTAACATTAGATGGGGTTAAAAGCAAATAAGAATAAGCATTAGGTTTTTTTCTTCTACACTTGAAAGAACCCATCCAAAAACATTCAAATCTCTTTCTACATCATGCAATTTTTTTTACAATTCTAGCTATAATTCAACTAAGGAAAAGAAACAACCCCCCCCCCAAAAAAAAACCATACTTCTTGAATGGTCTTGATTTGAATAAAGCTTTTCATCCCCCAGTCCCGATCACTTTCACCAGTTCTTTGTGACACCTGAGTTTTTGCCCTGTTGTCCCAGACCTGCAAAAAAGAGTGATAGTGAAAATATTTATCATATTGAGTTTTCTATTATAGACATTGCATAAACTTCAGACATATTCAATAAACTTGCCAACTAGAGAGAATCCTGACCCTGTAAATGATATGAGAGAATGGTTTTGAGGAGACTTTGGACCTCTTTCGTACTTTCCAAGCGATTAAATTGTGCAAAAAACAGTTTCGATATATTTAAACATGCATACACCGTTCAATATCTTGAATTTGCATTTTGACAATAGTTTAATTTTTGCCAATAACACATCATTCATTTCAAGAGATTGGTCATGTAACCCTAGAATAATAGATAATAGTTTTTTGTTCAAAGTTAAGAACTAGAGCCAACCAATCTGTAGAGGAAACTGTCCCTACACTTTAGTCTTGAATTCGATTATTCAGGTCAAACATAATTTAATTTTCCATTGTAGATGGCTTGGTTGACATACCACATATGCATTGACGATTGCTAGACAGTCACTCAGTGAATTATCTGACCAGCTGTGCTTGCTTCTGCATATCACAAAAAAAAAAAAGAAAAAAAAAAAGAAGAAATGGCAGGAAAAAAGTTAGCACAAGTATAACATACAATGCTGTGTGAAACACTTCTGGTCTAAGCAATGACAAGTCAAACAGGTCAGCTAGATAGACAGCTATACATCAATCACGTACCACAATCACTGTCCCAAAAGTTTCCCATCACATGTCATTTGTGTTCAAAGTACAATTCTTCTTTATTGATTCTTTGATAGAGATACTATAAATATAGAATAAACCAGCCTGTTGCTATCAGAATCTATAATATCCCAAAACTATTAAATTCAAATACAGATTTTTAACTTTCTTAGAATTTAATGCAACTATAAAGAAACTGGCTTTTCTCCTTCAACTCACTTCCCCACAAGAGATTAACTAATTTCTGTTGTTTGCATGAAAAAAACCAAGCAATTGTCTCTGTAAATAAGTCAATTCACCTAAAAGCATGAAGTCTAGCGTTGAAAGGTCGAGCAAAAATACTTTTGACAGATAGTGCAGCGGCTGAAAATTTCAAAGTAAAAAAAAAATTGAAATATTATAAAGCAGAATATAAAGCTAAAAATATCTTTTTCTGCATTTGATATCATTTTAAAATCATCAAGTATGATTTTACTTTTCAAAAGCCCACTCATTATGACCATGATTTCTATGATATAGTTAAAAAAAAAAAATGAAACAAGAATCTGTATGATGAGAGATAACTAAAATTAACCTATTAAGAAAGCACATATTTATGCCTCACTTGTTTACGAGCTCATTTAGTTCATGAGAAAGCCAGGATCCCGTACAAAATAGCTGAACTAAAAATCAACTTACATCTATAATGAAAATGATCAAGACTAATGTTTTAATCAGTGGAAATTTGAGGGAAGTCCTACTTTGTAGACAAAATTTTTTTAATATGGTGATGCTTTTTAGGATATATTTCATTCTTAAAAGAGTATCATTTATTCAATAGGTTCTTCTGACAGACAATAATTATTTCCATTATTTACCAATGATGATGCATTCTCTTAAAACACCAAAGACATGTCCCAAGAGTAACATTTTTCCGATACGGATATCCACTGGGAGACTTGCCAAAACACGTCCAACAAAAGAAAGGTCTCCATCGTAGAGATTGGATGACTCTCCAACAGAAGATGAAAGAGCACCAACCTGAGGAAAAACACAATGACTAAAACTGTTGAGCAGATATCATAACTGCAAAGTTTATCTTTATGCAAGATTATCATTCAGATAAGATAAATGACTCATTCTAGTGGTTTGATACAGTATTTAGGATAATTCTAGAATGGGTTTCGACATGACATTGACAAAAGTAGTTGATATGACAGGTGAGCTAGGACTGGCCTTCTTATATCAAGGAAAGGGCCTGGTTTTTGCTTAATTAAAAAATGTTAGAGTCAGTTGATGGTTTTAAAGAATGCCATAAGAAAAGTTAACTATTTGTGCAATTAGCTAAATCGTAGTTGATTCCATCTTGAGAGTTTCATGAGAAAAATTGGAGTGGTTATGAAGTTATGATTTCAATATTTTCATGGACGTTATGAGTTTTGCCAAATATTTTGCAAAACCCCTAGCAATGGTAAGAAGTACTCAGTGCACTAAAGTGCTTAGAGAGTTAAGCGGTTAAGAATGAATAAAACAATATAAGTTTCTTTTTTAAGGTAATGCTTGCAGGTAATGTCCTACCTCTTTGAGACTGAGAATAGTGCGTTCAATGTCCTCCAAGTTTGGCGGTGATAGTGCCAGAGCGAGAAGAGCTTTTGGTTCTCCCATATCAAATATCTTTATTTTCAAGATGAGCGTCTCCAGTGGTGAGCGCTAGGTTGGAAAAATTAAGCAAGAATCATTCCGTGTATTAAATTAATTGGATACTTTTTTCCAATAATAGAAGAAATCATAATGGAATGTATCTTTTGTTGTCTTGAAAGTAAGAAAAATCATACCAATTTCTCCTGAAGGAAAAATCAAAATTACCTGCATCTCTGGAATACCAAATTGTGGAAGAGCAGATTCATAAAATGATCTTGGTACCATAAAATAAACACGTCCATTGGAAACACGGCCTGCTCTCCCTTTCCTTTGTGTTGTGTTAGATTTGGAAGCCCATTCTATCTGAAGATGTGTGTAGTTTGTTTCTGGGTCACAGCACAGGTTTTTTGTCAAGCAGAAGTCTACAACTGTCAAAAATACCACAAAGAAAATATGTTCCATTACCCCATAAGTGTCAACACAGGAATAATTTAACAGTTTGCAGCTTGATCTCCTGTTCTAAATTCTCTACATTTGATTACTTACACTGTATGGCATGATAAAACCTTTTTTTCAACATCATTTAAAACATGGAACATAATCAATGATAATTAATGTAGAAGCCCATTTAAGTAGCAATGTTATGATGCCAGCTTAAACCTTAGTGACTTCAAAAACTGTCTGAATGGAATCAAATGAACAAAATTTGTGTTTAATAATCTTTTAACTCATAGCTGTCACAAAATGGTTAAAACAATGTGCTTTTTCAATAAAAGTAAAGTAAAGAGTACATTTGCATAGCACCTTTTTCTCTAGGCCTCAAGGCGCTTTACAATACCATATACCACGCAAATGAAGAATAGAGGAGCTGGCACTGTGCCTATACTATTTTCTGTTTATTTTCATATCCCAGGCAGACAATGCACATATAACATATACAACAGTACAAGTCGCCTGTGAGGCATGATACTATTCTTGGAACAGAGAGACAGTGTTGTCTACAATCAAGGGGACCAACAAACTTTACATCAGTCTCTGATAGGAGGAGGTAAGTTTGCAAAGGTGCCTTACCTAAGGACACAACACGATGGCACTGGCAGTGATCTAAGCTACACTCTTCAGCATTGAAGTCCAACGCTTTACCAGTTGAGCCACCATGCTCGTGTAGGGATTAATGTGAAAATTTGCTGAGACAACAGCCTTTGAAACAGATAAATAGGAAAATTGATTCGAAAAATCAAAATCTCGCTACGGCTTTTATTTTTCCTTGAACAAATGTTTTTTCAAGAAAAACCCCCAAAAAACAAAAGAAAAGTAATCTTTCACACAGAATAAAAAAGCAGTTATTGATAATAGCCCTTCGTTTGACCAACTTACCATATTTTATGTCAGGGACAGTGATAGAACTTTCAGCAATGTTTGTTGACACAATGATCTGGCAAAGAAATAAAAACTGGAGTAAAAAAAAAAGCTGCTGGCTCTTTGACACAGAATAAAACACTAATTGGACAAGGATACCAATCAATACTGGCCTCCCAAAAAGTTTTACATATGTAGAAAAGGTTACATCAAAACATACATTAAAATCTCTAAGCAGGACAAGTACAAAAGTCATAAAACAGTATACGACCATTGGCAGCAAAAAAAATGTCGTCTTATTATAAAACCAACCCTCTTTTAAAAAAGAATATTAGTTACCTTGAAGAACTCTGTTTTGTTTATTTTGTTTTTTTCCTAAATGAGTCCACAATTCAATTCATCTTACCTTTCTGTAACCCTTCTTTGGACTCCTAAACACTTTCTTCTGCTCAAATAGTGTAATGGAAGAGTGCAGAGGAATGGGACACACACTTGAGGAAGAAATGAAGATTGCGTGAGATTTAATTAAAGAGAGGGCTAAAAGATTTTAACTCTGATAACAACAATTTTTTTTCAAGGATTTAAGAATATAAACTATAATAATGAAAATAAGAAGAGGAAGATGAATAAAAATAACAATGATAAGACATAACATTTCTTCAGTGCCCTACCACAAGAACATGCTAAAGGCGCTTTACAAATCTAGCTTCAGCCTCTACTTTTCCTTAAACAAATGTTTCTGAAATAAAAGGAAGAAAAGAAACCAACAACAGAAAGTGAATCTTTCACAAGAAATAAAAAAGTCATCATTGATGATAATCCTTGTAATGACCAATGGGTAGAACTGATACTGTTACTTAGGTCAGCTATTGTTCCCAATATTTGAAGTTTACGTGACTATGTCACTATTGAAAAAAATAATTATCATAAGTAGAAAAGGTCATCTTAACACCAAATAATTTCTTAATTCCTATCTTTTCCACCAACCTTGGTCACTACCGACATTTAGGGTTCATTAAAACAAAAACAATTCCCCACTGACTGACTGCATAACCAATAAGGAAGTTCTTAACAAAAAAAAACAAAAAATATGATTTAGAATGAATATTTACAAGTGAGTGTCCTCTAGAGGTTTCAACTTGGTACACATGGTTGTAATCTCATGTAAACCTATGAGAGAAAAGAGAGCATTTCAGTTTCAGCGTAGAGATAATAAACTGGATTTTGGTTCAAAGTCAAATGAACTGTTGAAATCTTCCATGAGCGGAAGGACCAACCCAAAAGCACATGTTTAACCCACATTCCAAACAGGATATCAATAAGAAAAAACTAAAGACTACCTTTAAAATTCTTGGAAGTTTTAAGATTTACTACATTTTGTAACCATAAAGAGCATTCACAACCCTGATTAAAAAAGAATGAGATTTAAAAACATAGTAAAGACATCACATAAAACTAAAGAAAGTAAAAATATGAAATATACTGAACACCAAAACTAACCAGCCACATTTTGATTAGCATTAACTTCCTTAGTTTTCAAGTCATCCATTAATAGTCAAACGAAAGACAATTTATTAACAATTTAATCCATGTGAAGCATGCATTAGAATATATCCCTTGAAGTAGTCCAATAGCCCAAAAACTGATACACCTTCAAATTCAACAATGCATATTTTGCAACAATGGAGAAGAGAAAGAAGACCCCAAAAAGAAAACGTGTTTAAAGGTTTATTTATCACTGTACTGAAAAACACATGAACAGATCAACTGCTTGAGTGCTTCCTTTGGTTACAATAACAAAAATTCTATACACAAATAATTATTAAGCCTTTCTCATAAGAAGCTCTAGACCATGTCACAATTCACAAATGATGAAATACTGCAAATTGTCAGAATGGGTCTAAGAGATATGTCATGTCCTCCAGAAGTATAGCAGGTATATCTTAATGCACTTAGTCTGCAGCAAATTTTTTCCTGATTGCAGAGTCCAAAAAGCATGGCACAGTTAATGATATACATATGGCCCAAGTTGGCCAAAAGAGACCAGTCAAGATGAAAAGGAAGGTACATTTTGAAGCCATGCACAGCAACCAATTTTACAGGCAACCCAAACCACAACGAGTTTCATCTTCTCACTAAACAATGAGAGACGGCTGACAGCAGGTGGACTAAGTGCATCTCTGTGTTTGGCAAAACCTCACAACTCCTCACAGA
This sequence comes from Melibe viridis, assembly GCA_039654465.1. Taxonomy (NCBI): domain Eukaryota; kingdom Metazoa; phylum Mollusca; class Gastropoda; order Nudibranchia; family Dendronotidae; genus Melibe; species Melibe viridis. The sequence goes on along the minus strand of JBCIKM010531119.1, from coordinate 6,213 downwards.
CAGGCTTGCCTGCATTGGGTTATCTCCAAGTGTCACTGGTTTCATCCTCAGAAGTACTAGGTTTTGTTCTTTGACGAGAGCAAATAATTCAACTTCTTTTTTTTTTTAGGGCAAGCTGGCATCACTCGCTTGGCCCAGTTGGAGAGAGCATTGAGGAGGGGGAGCAATGTAATTCCACAGGGGTTGATTTACAATTGACAAAGTCTATGCCTGAACGAGTTCATGCATACAATGAAGCTGAGTGAGACCACACCCGCTACTAACTTTCATCACTTTCTTCTCTGCCAAAATAACGATGCAATGAGAAATTGATTGAAAAGATCTTCCATTGTCATTAACATTTCAATTCGCATTTTATGTAGTTTATTGTCTATAGTTAATATCGGTGCCTAATTTCTGTATCTTTTACAATAGTGAATAATAAAAGTTTTCATTGAGTTTGCGTACGTTTCCAGTCAAAATTTTGGTCCAATAACTCATTGAAAACTGTTAAGCAAGGAAATTTCAATTACACTAGTGGAAAGAGGAATAAATTTTCTTTCGTGTCCACTATGTGCATTTTCATGTGCTGAAAAATTTTTGAGTTACAGTCTGTTAAAATCTGGCCGGTTATGTTTGGCGTTCGGTATAGTTATAATTATAATTTTTTACTTTAAACTTGGCTGGAATTGTTAGAATTATTATTAACTCATATGATTTGTTTGATTTTTTTAATTGGAAACAAACCCAAGTGAAAAATCCTCAGTCTCACACACCTGGTAAAAAAATAAGCACTGAGCCTCGACATGAAGCAAAATTTGTTTTTGGGTCTTTCCTGTTGTTGGAGATCAAAAGTAAAAAAGAGAACATTTCATTTTGGCTAAATGGTATGCAAAAAAAAACCCCTTCAACTCTTGCAAATTCATTGTTGCAACACAATTTTTAACTAAAAAGCAACTTTTTTAAGCATAAATTCTCTCTGATGTACCTTCAAGGTTACAAGTCTTGATTTTAACAAATTCCAAACGAAAGCATTTCTATGACTTGCAAGCATATCTTTATCCCAAGAATTAAAAAGATAATTCTTGAAGTTAGGATAATGATTGATTTTTGTCATCTTAATTCTTGAATTCACTTAAATCATTAATATATCAAATGTAAAGCAAAAATACACATATACATGACTGAAGCTTATAACATAATTTAGTGAGGTTACTTTTGTTGGCTTTGTTAAAAAAAACTTTTGTTATGATGACAAATTATCATTCGCATCAGTGGACAAAGGATTCTAATTTGGTGACATCATGAACTCTTACCCTTGTTCCTTCTCTTCCAGCATATCAAATTCCTTCACCAGTCCAACGACCATATCATACATAGCCTCACTCACTTCCGGCTTATTCACATCCACTGGAGGAACCTGGGGGCAACAATTCATGGATTGATTTTCTAGGTTATTTAGTATTGTGTTGGCCTCTCAAATAATAGATTAAACATTCAAACCCTGCAAGATCAGGATTTTTACTCACAAAATAAATATCATTTCTCATCCTTAAGTAGAAGGGACCACACACATATTTCAATAATGTTGGAGCATCATTTTAAGAGCAGAATGTTCTAAATATTAAGGATCAGTGAAGAATAAAATTGTTAAAACTATGAAAAAGATGAGTTTTTATCTGCACCCCCCCCCCCTCCCTCCCTTGAAATAGCAATAATAATAGACCGTGCACCAGTGGGCAAATCCCCCCCCCCCCGGATATAAATGTAAGATTACACACCGGTCCAAGCCTTCCGGTGAGGTCATCAGCATAGTACACTGACACATGATGATTGAGACTGCCAACAGTGATGACTGGAGCAGGTTCTAAGCGGTTCCTGACAGGTATGGCAAAGTACTTGGCAAAAGAATCAGTGTCAAAAGTAGCCGACATTAGAATGATCTGAAAAAATAATTAAAAAATCCCAGATTTATTCTCCTTTCACTGACAAGACTGAAGACAGTATTGTCCCCAAATTTGAAGCTTGTGTGAAGGACAAAAACTATGGATGGACAATTGAACAATAAAAAACTGAGATTTTACATCTCTATGGTAATAACTGTAAGAGAACGAATTTCGAGAACATTGCTGGCAGTAAAATCGAAGTCCTGGAAGATGAATGTCTGGGAAATTTAGCTGCATATTTTCATTCCCTTTTATGTGTGGAAAATCATGTCAGGAAAGTTGCTTAATCTTGTCAGAGTAACTTAAAAGAACTACAGGAGTAGTTTCACACCAATATTACTGTAGCAACTATGTTCTCGTCGTTGTCACTTCCGTTTCATTGTGTGGGCACCACCCACTTTTGTGCCAAAGAAAGGTTTAAATATATTAAATTGTCTCAATGATCGGATAGCCTTAGTAGTGTAATGGTTAGCATACTGGACCGGCAATCAAGAGATCCGTGGTTAGAGTCCCAGCTGTGGAGGTAAATTTTTTTAGACAATTTATTTTATTTATTTATTAACCTTCCTCTATGGCTTTGTCTTGTCCTCCTCTCGACACCATACTCATACAATTACTCTTTTCACAATCTTTAAAAAGAACTAGTAGAATTAGACATCTGGAGGATGTACAGAACCTCAAGATGCTTATGTCTTCATCTGATTCCTATTGATTACTGCAATTCATATCCTCTCCTACATATGTATTTGAAAATCTACACAAAAATCAAAATAGAGCAACTAGACTTGTGTCTATCACAGTCTAATGTGTCGTGCTAGAGAACACATTTGACTAGTTTTGAAAGATATATGCATTGGCCCCCCAGTGTGTTATAGAATAGAATGTAAATTCTTGTCCATTGCTAAACCATTTTTTTCACAATCAGCTCTCAAATATTCAACAGAACTTTTAAACCACTTTTACCTCTCAGAATACTAAGACCTCAGCATGAAAACCTTTTAAACGCCCTCCTGAGTTGGTCTACTGAAAGTGAAAGGGCTTTTATAAATCTGCACCAATGCTATCGAATTTACTTTAATTTTTCAAAACTAAAAACGGATCTTTGTCCTAATTACCAAAATTTATGGTGACAATAGCAGCTTTGATGATACAATGACTTCATTTTTTTACATTCTATAGCTTTAGCAAACAGTTTAGCTTCTTTTAAAAGATGACAGGACTATAAATGACAAAAAAGAGAAAGGGATGAATTAACCACAAAGCTCAAAGGAAGTTCACCTTCACATGACTTGAGTTGCTCCGTAGTAATTTCAGCACTATGAGAAGTAGAAAGTCAGTTTCAATGTCTCTCTCATGAACCTGAAAAGAGAAAATAAAATAGACTAATGTGGCTTTTATGAATAATACATGTTTAAAATATAAATTTACATTGAATGTCTAATTATGATGAAATTTAACAGTGACTTTCAAAAGAAGACAGATAAATCAGACAGGAGATAAAATCTTACATTTGTTGTTGTCATTCAGTAAGCTTTCAACAGATGATTCAATTGAAAAACAGAGCAAGAAATAACATTTATATATTAAAGATACAGACACCTCCAAAATTGATGACAAAATACTGAATTTAAATTTCAAAGATGTAGCAGTCTTCAAAAAAATAAATATAAGAAACTGAAATGAAATAAAGTATTGATACACAATCCGATTATTTTGATTCTTACATCATTTTTTAGTCATAGCATGAGGTCCAGAGCTTCTTATAAGAAAGGCTTAATGATTCTTTGCATGTAAATTTTTTGTTGTAATAAACATAAGAAGCACTAAAGTAAGTGATCTGTTCATGTGTTTTAGGTACAGTGATAAATGAATTTTAAAATTGTTTCCTTCTTGGGGGAGAGGGAGGAGGTGGTGCCTTCTTTTTCTTCTCCATTATCATAAATTGTTCATTGTTGAATTTGAAGGTGTACCAGCTTTTGGACAATTGGGCTTTTAAGGGATATTTTACACAGCATGCTTCATATCAATGATGATAATAATTTCTCTTGCGTTTGACAGTAAACAGTCCTCAATAACTTGCCTACTAAGGAGAGTAATGCTAATCACAAAGTGGCTGATAATTTTTGGCGTTCAGTATTCTTTGCAAACGAATTGGAAATAAAATTCCTTTCATAATAATATATTTGATCAAATATTTAAAACCAGATAAAAATTAAAAGAATCATAATAAACAGCCAAAAACTTACCTCATCTAGAATGACATGCGTAAACTCATGCATGTTCTTTTTGTTGATAAATTTTTCTTTCAGGACCCCTGTTGTACAGTACAGTATCCTTGTATCTTTACTAGCTTTACGATCCAAGCCAACCTGAAAGATGCAGAGCCATTATTGTAAAGGTAAAATAATGAAAAAAAAAAAGATGTATACGCATGCAATTTAAAAAAAAAATTGTTAATACATTTGTCTTAATTGTTTTGTCAGGTATTGCCTTAATTAATTCATCAGGTAATATCTTGATTATTTTGTCAGTTACTTGTCTTAATCATTCTGCAGGTACTTGTCTTAATTATTTTGTCAGGTATTGTCTTAATTACTTTATCATGTACTTGTCTTAATCATTTTGTCAGGTGCAGCTCAATGATGTCAAGATACTTTCTATTCTTAGACGATGACAAAGAATGTTAAAATCAACTTTTGCTTTAAAGTAGGCATTCATTTAACAAAATTAGACATTGTTTAACCTCTTCTACTTGAGCATCTCTAATTACTACTTTAAATCAAACTCGAAAGAACAAAGTTACCTGGTACCCACAAATGCTGCCAATGTCCCAATCTCGTTCTTCACATACACGCTGAGCTACTGAAACTGCAGCAATCTTACGCGGTTGAGTAATGACGATGTTGCAATATTTTGATTCCTTTGCATAATGATCCAAAATAAACTGTGGCACTTGAGTTGTCTTTCCTGTACCTGTTGGACCTTGCAAGATTGTAACTTGATTGCTCTCAATGGTGCTGAGAATCTGATGAAAAGAAATATCAACATATATCACAGTTACAGTTTTTTAAAAACTTTAAGCAGATCCCATTGAGATCAGCCGGACCATCATCCTGCACAAGCAGCTTCTGACAAGGAGAGCGCTCTGATGGATTTGTGGTGTCCAATGGCTGCAATCAAAGACAAGAGGCCAACACAACATCCAGAAGTAGCATTGGCAGCTTCAGAAAATGAGAGTAAAATGGTGACTTGAAATCCCAGGGCTTCCCCTTAAGTGAATTGGGGGGAGGGGGACTGCATTTCTGCTGGGCACCTTCAAGCAAAAGTAAGTAACTATTAAATCTATTCAATCCAAAGTTAAATAATGTGGATATCAGTTGTATTTTCAAGTCAGATAGGATAGTGCTATCAACCATGTAAAGAGAGTAAAATTGTATATATTGTTAACGTGTATTGTCCTTGCGAAAGTGTGGATGAAATCTTTTTTGATAGCCTGGATGTGAAAACCAGCAAGAATGGGATTAACTAGTTCCAATGGAATGTAATAGTTCTATTGCCAAATCAAAATGTCAAATTCAGTTTTAAGGAATAATGTCAAACATCAAAAACATATTTGTAAAAAACTTTTCATGGAAAATTCAGGTAATTCAGAACAGTGCAGCAAAGCTAGTCCTTAAAAAGATTCGCCTATTTCCTTCCAATTTTGTTTGAGCTTCACTGGCTTCCTGTTCATGAAAGAATTAGATACAAAATTGTGCTAAGTTGCTACAAATACATGACACAAAATGCCCCCTTATATCTAACTGAGAGTCTTCAAACATATGCTTCCTCCAGGTATCTAAGATCCTCTTCAGATAACACACTTTTGAAAATAAAATCAGTTTAATCCTCAGTGTATGGAATTAACTCCCCAAAAAACTAAGAAAAGCTGTATCTTTAGAGTCTTTTAAGTCAAGTTATATGTGCAGTACATTATTTTTATTTTATGTTGCTTTTTGATCAATTTGTACTATTGTTTCACTAATAAAGTATGCAAGTTGCAGAAATTCTGTAAACCCCATTGAGCTATTTCTTTATAGACAACATGGTGTATAAATGCTGTATATGATTATTAAACCCGCCTTGTGTTAAATCGGCTCATTGGTCTTTCTCATTCAGCAGATACCACAGACGTAATAGCAGTTATTTTTTGGCATTAGATTGAGTACTACCCAGACATGCCAACCCAAATTTTGGCTCAGAGTAATTTCAGACACCAGTCACAGTAATTTCAAAGCTCAAAGAGTAA